>VZTF01003063.1:218676-249703 GCA_013397755.1 Cnemophilus loriae
TCATTGAATCATCTTTTGTCTTCAAAGCAGAGGGTGTAGCAGCGGAAGGAGAGCTTTCCCTGGGATTTGAGGCACTGAGTGGGAGTTGAGAGAAAGGCCAGCATCTGCTGATCTCAGGGTACCACCAGGAGAATTCTGCACCAGGATCCCGAGGAGGTCACTTGGGCCGGAGCCATCCCGAGGCCTCCGGTTCGAGCAGGATCCTGCAAAGTGACCAAGGGGGGCTGGAGAGTCCCAACAACCCCACTGATTAAAGGGAAAGCTGATGAGAGAGCACTTCCAGCGTAACTCGGGCTCGCCTTAAATATTCAGGCACAATTTAAACCGGCAGCGCTGTGGCTCACAAACCACCAGAGGCTTCTGTAGGGATTGGGGATGCTTTAAATAAAAATAAAAGTCACCATTCTGGTCAGCACACACAGATGTAAAACTCAGGGCAGGGAAAACTGCCTGAGTAGTGCTGATGGATAATTCAGACTCAAATACCTCTTGGAGTAATTTTCCTCCAGTTCCTCCCCATTCCAAGGCAATTTCCAGCCCTAATCAGACATGAACTGAGACAGGATTCCAGAAAATGTATTTTAAGCTCTTTTTTGCTAGTTTGGAACTTGAAGCTCATGTGCTCAGGCTTTTCCACCTAAAACCCAAGGGCTGGAAATTTACCCTATTAAAAATACTACATTAACTGATTAATTAAGACACTACATAATCTGTTGGGGCCCTGTGTGAGGGAGGAGCCTTAATCAGTGAGATCAGTGATATTTTAGGGAGCTGCCAGTGCTCACACAGGTCTCCCTGTCCTTGCTGGCATTGAGCTGAGCCTGGCACACAGCGAGGAGCCCCAAAACCAGGGCAGGGCACAGCACAAAGCCGAGGGATGTGGGAGGTTAAAATTCCTCCTGGTGGTTTCAGAGCTGCCCACCCAGCCAGGATGCTCTGTCTGAGCAGGACTAACAGGGTCAAACCCCAGAGCTGAAGCATCGTAAAATTATTTAACCCTCTCTGTGCCACTGCCCACTCCCCAGCACAGATTCAAGCAGCCAGGACCAGCTTCCTCTGAGCCATTTTTAGGGAAGTGACAGGGGCAGATGAGCAGACTGAAGCCAAAGAGATTTAGGATCTCTCCAGAGCTGGGAGTTTTTTGAAAGACACCAATTTTCTTGGTCCTTTTGAGAATTCCAGCCTAACTCGTATCCAACAGGCTTTGTTGTTAGTTCCTTTTTGGGTATCTTGGAAAATCTAAAATCCCTAACACACAAGAGCAACATAAGCAAGGATAAAGCAGCATTGTCAGGTTTGAAGTACTCAGCTCAAGTCCAAGGGAAGGCACAAGTTGGTTCACAGCTGTCCCTACATGTCCTGGGCTGTCTCCGTGTCTGGTCCCTGGACTAGGCCACAGCTCCTTCTCCTGGGAAGGAAAATCCTCCAGGCATTCCCTCACTCAGCCAACAGGATGACTTGGCTGGATCTCATCAGGGGGCCAGGCAGTGAGTCCCCAAAAATTAAGCCCCTTATCCCCAGCCCGAGCACACAGGAGGATCTTGGCATCCATGGAAAAGGGGAGCAGATTCCCCCAGAGCAGACACAAATCACCAATTCCTGCAGTCAGAGCCCGGCTTGTGTAACCAGGCACTGGGAGGAATAAACTCAGGTCCTTTCACACTCAAGGATCTTTCAGGTCCCTTCCAACCCAAACTAATGGAGCAGAGATGGAAATCATTTGGATGGTGCAACACCGGAGAAGTCCAAGAGCCTCATCCCCTGGACTTAAGGCCATCCCAAAAGTAGAGGTGGAACAGCCAAGTGAGGTGATGGGAGCAGAATGAGGATATCTCTGGAAGGAAAAGCAATGCCAGCAGCTCTCCTTAAGTCTCTGGAGCTGGCACAGTCCTGCCAGCCTCCTTATCCCAGCCCTACCTAGCTTGGGAGCAGCGTGCAAACACTTGGAAGGGAAGGAAGAAAGCATTTAATAAGTCTGAAATAATTTTTTACAAATTCATTAGCTATTATTTCAGCTGCATGACCTCCTGAAGGGACTTTCTAGAGGGCCAGATTATGCAGTCAAACTGAAAATAAAAATAAGTATGGAGAGGGCAGAGATCACTTTGTTCAGCCAAACCGTGTGGGATGTCAGGTTAAGTTTCCTGTCGGGTGCATCCGTGCACTTCCAGGAGGGGAGCGTGGCCCAGGATTTGCATTTCTTCTGCCAGCTCCGGGGAAAATCATCTCATTTATTGGTGTAGATTTCAATCAGTGCTGCTTTTCGGGAGCCTTTAATCGGAATGTCTGTGTATACATTCACACCAATATTTGCTGACACGGAAGTGCTGTATTAGAGGTGAAATGTGCAGTGCACATACAGATCCAGATATTCCCCATCCCTGGAAGTGCCCAAGGCCAGGTTGGATGGGGCTTGGAGCACCCTGGGATAGCAGAAAGTGTCCCTGCCCATGGCAAGGAGTGGAATGAGATGAGCTTTGAGGTCCCTTCCAGCCCAAACCACTCTGTGATTTTATGATATGATGAGGCCCATCTGTGCCTGTGCAAGAACGGCAACTAGAAATTTCAAAATAAAACCAAAGCCTTTTTAAGAGGTAAAAAGCACACAGAGGAGTGAAAAGTTCTTAAATTAAGTCACCTCAGACATCCCCCACACCCACAGTACATTTAATTAAATCTGGGGTCACAGATGATCTGTGTGTTGTGTGCAGGAGCATGAACGCATTTCTCTAGGCAGAGACAGATCCAAGCTTCCCTGTTCTCTCCCTGCATTCAGTCTGATTCCCTGATAAGCCTCTAAACCCTCGTTTCAGTCACCACATGTGACACCCAGCCTCCCTCCCGCTCCACAAACATCACATGCAGGTTTCACCTGGAGAATACAACACTTAAAGAAACATCTTGTACTGCAAACACAAACCGTGTGTAAAGCTCAGCTGTGCAGAGCAGAAAAGCTTTTCCAGAGGTTCCCATCACCCCTGGAAACATCCAAGGCCAGCTTGGATGGGGCTTGGAACAACCTGGTCTAGAGGAAGGTGTCCCTGCTCTTGCAAGGGGGGTGGGATTAGACGACCTTTAAAGGTCCCTTCCAACCCAAACCGTTTTGAGGTTCCCTGAGCTGCAAACCCGAGCAGAGGAGCCCAGCAGCAAGTTCCGAGCAAGCCCCTGACTCCCGGGAGCACCAGCTCTGCCCACGGTGGAGCCCAGAGGGGAGCAGCCCTGCCAAAGTCAGGAGCGCGGGGCCTTTGTTTGCAGCAGATGCGGGGATTGCATCAGTGCCACAGGTTATTATCCCAGCGGGAACCTCGCAGGGGTCACTCTCCGAGGTTCAAACAAGTCCAGCTTGTGCAGCTGGCAAACCTAAACAAGACCAGCCAGCTGCTGCCGAGCTGAGTCAGCCGCGCTCGCTCGCCTGAAAGCGTCCACTTAACCCGTTCGTTTAATCACCCAAACCCCAAAAACCTGACAACTGCAGACAGGAAGACACACATCTGCCCTTTTGCAGCATGACAGGCTGGGAAAGACCGTGGAAACCGATTTTCCAGGGCTTTTTTTCCCTAGGCTGCTGAGTGCGTGCTGCACACAAATCATGATCCTGGGAGTCGCTGGCTGGGCTGCTCTGAGTCAGCAGAGCATGTGCTCAATCCCAGCCCAGCCAGCGGGGCGAGCAGCACGCATTTAAATATTAAACATGTGATTACATCCTCCACTAAACACAGACAAGCCGACTTGTTTGCTCCTCGAGCAGAGAGATTCCATCTCTGCTCCGCTTCTTCCTCCGAAAATTTGAACTTGCTGGGGCAAGGCTGTTTGTTCCCCTTTGAAAAACAGCAGCAAGGGAGTGATAACTTTGTTTTACCTCTCGCGAAGCCATAAAACCCAGAAGTGTGATGAAAAGGTGACACGGGAGCTCTGAAGGGGATAATTTATTGATAGGAAAGAGACGCGGCGCAGCGGCGCGGACAGCGAGCAGAATAAAACGAGATTTTAGAAATCATTAGTCAGTCATTGCATGGGGAATTAAACCCCTCAGGGTGTTCACTAGTGGGAGTGGAGGCTCTTGGAGCAGAGCAGAGGGCTGGGAAACTCCCGGCAGCATCCAGGCTGGAAACTAAAGAGGTTGTGAGTAAGATCTGGCTCCCTGTCCCGCCTCCCGTGGTTTGCCTGCCCGGCACGACCCGCGGAGCAGTTTCAGGGAAGCCCACAAAGCAGCTGGCCAGCCCCACGCCGAGGCAGTGATGCTGCTCCTTGGAAAAATGATTCATGGATGCTCAAAGCCCGGACAGGCACCGGGGGGATGCGCTGACCACGCTGCTGGAGGAGGATGGCAGCACCCAAACCCACAAAAATAGAGATAAAATATCCCCACTCCGACCAGCCTCGAGGGAGATTCACAGCCACTCTGCTGTTGCCTGCATGAAGTCCAACTCCCAGCCCTGCACAGGACAGCCCACGGAGGCAGAGGCAACCTTGGGAAGAGGCTGGCAAGGAGAGGAGAAGGAAAAGGAAAAAGAGGGGTAGAGCTAAATATAAACACCAGGGCAGGGAACAGGCTCAGTACCTTAAAGGACTGGGGCTGAAATCTAGAGGGCTTGGTTTAAGAAGCCTGGTTTAAGGGTTTTAAACCTGGTTTAAATGGGATGTTCTGTGATTCTAAGCATGGGTGATGCCATCTGCACGGAAGGCAGCAGCTGTAAAGTTTAGGAAAATGACTGTACTGTGTAGTACTTGCATAAAGGCTGGAAGAAATGTTCCAGAAGAGATGTGGGACCCAGGGTGGCTTTTACCAGGCTTGTGCCATGCTGATGCATCTGCCAGGCCAAGGAGAAGAGAGAGAAAGACCTCCATGGCAGGAGGAGATGAGGAATGCAGAGCAAGCCAGGCCTATCACGCCTATTCAAATCCCAAGTCACCGTCACCATTCCCAGGGTGCCAATCCCAATGACTCACCCCAGCCCCACAAAATCCAGAGTGGCTCACTCCATGTCAAGGACTCCTTTCCCCCCCTCCGGCAGGATTGTTTGTCATATAAAAATATAGCTCCCCCTTCACGAGGGCAACGCCCTGTAACCCCAGGTATTTTAAAGAGTCGAGCGATTCTTGCCATAAAAAAAAGATCAGAGGGCCTTTATTGACTGCAGCAGGGTTAAACTGGTTTATTCCGAGTGAGAATTTGGCCCCTTGACTTCAAGGAAGCCGTGCTGATTAATCCCAGATGGAGACCTGGCCGGGTACAATCCCTTCCCAAAGTCCTGGGGCTGAATCACCTCCGCTACTCAGAGCCTGGGTGGTTATCGAGGAACAAGGAACAGCACCTGCCATGTGGGAAACACCGAAGACAGGGCCAGGGAATTGGGACTGAGGAATTCAGGGACCTTCAGGGTGTGCCTTATAGCGGGGGGAACACGCCAAAGTAGCATCCTTTCTCCTGCAAACATCTGGGAATGTCACCTGGGATGGGAGGCTAACACCCGGGCATTGAGCACAGCGGGCAAGGAGATGGGGAATCTTCCTGGCGTCTTCCCACTGAGGGCTTTTTGTGGTGCTCTGTAAGGATCCATAAGTGCAAAAACAGGATTGAATCCATTTGTGCTTCAGGGAAGCTGCCCCAGCAGCTCTCTGGCAGTTTTGAGGAGCAAACACAGCTTCATTCCTCCTCCAAATGCCACGGAAAAGGGTCCTTTTTTTCAGCAGTCATCTCCAAGGCTAACTCAGGACAGGCAAGGTTTTGCTTCCCAGAGCTTTAGGCACAAGTGCCATACTTTTTGCAGGAAAAGCTAAAATCTTTTACACGTGTGCCCACGGAGAGATGGCGAAACTGTGCCACGTGTGGATAAACACCAGAACAAACCAGTTCCTAGGCGGGTGTTGATGGGTTTTTGGGTCTGAAACGCAGAGTGGGTGGTGCCTCCCACACCAGGTCACTCATGCAGGGGCATTAAAAATTCACAGCTACGGGATGCCAATGTCTCTCCCCAAATTTCCCCTGAGGGTCTCTGCCCCAAATTTGCATCGTGCAGTCCAGGGGGACTCTGAGGGCTCGGCTTTGCGTGCGGAGGAGACTCGGCAGCTCTGCTGGGAAGAGGGAAATGCCTGGGCTCGTCGTTCCCTCGCTCCAGCCCGGCCTTCCGAGCTGTGTTTGTGAGGGCCAGCATCTGGAGCGGGGTGGGAGCCGAGGATTGATGGGCAGCAGCACACGTACAGCTGTGCACATCTGGCCCGCAGGTGTCTCAGCTGCTATTTGTCAGGGACATGAAAAAGCACCCCGAGTTCCTGGGGCAATCGTACCTGTCCCGTGGATTGTTCCCAGAAGCCCCCAGAATTCCGTGGATTTTATGTCTCTGCTTTTTAGTGGGTGGCCCCAAATTTTTTTTTTGTTTGTTTTTGTTTTTCCATTATTATTTTATTTGAAAGAAGGAGTTTAAACCCTAGATGCTTTTAAAACGGGGTGGGGGCGGGGGGAGAGGTTTGTTGTTATTAATTCCACTGGCATCAATCCACGCAGCTGAGTGACTCATAATGGATGGTTGTCATCCTTTCCCTGATTTACTCCTAGGAGTAGATGCTACTACAGAGCCTTTGTGCTGCACCGATGAAAAAAACCGAGGCTGTTCCTCCTTGTGCTCAGCCACAGGTACAGCCAGACTGGCTCCCAAAATATTTAATCTATGCAAGGACAGGTAAAGCGGGGAAACGGGTGGGAAAAGTCTCATCCCATGGGGTAGGAAAATCCCGGAGCATCCCACAGGGTTTGGGAACTGCAGCTGCACACAGGAAAACTGTGAGAGCAGAGGAGCTGCTGGCTGAGTGGGCCAGACCGACAGGGTTCCCTTGGAAAAAGAAGAAAGCCACAGATGTATATGTTTATTTTTAGAGAAGGTGTTTTTCCTAGAATTTGTATTATTTTGGCAGGAAGGCCGAGGGGGAGGAGGAAAGGTTTCCCTCTGGCCAATGCTGTCTGCTCTCCTAAAACGGGCTGGAGGCAGGAGGGTGTTCTCACAGCCCGGTTCATATCCCAGTTGTGTTTGTCCCTGCAGAGGCACACAGGGGCCAGAGACCATGTCCCAGTGACTGCCAGCTTTGTCCTAAATTAAATGAAATTAAATTCCCCCGCAGGCTGCGAGCTGTGTGTGTGCAGGGTGGGATCTGTCGTGGTGAGCATCTCAGCAGAAGCGGATGGGCCACCTGTGACAACTCCACCCTCCTTCCCTAATTTCTACCCATTCCCACTGCTTTGGATGCCCATTTCAGGCAGTGCCTGCCCAGAATTGCTGGCGCTCTGGAAGCTGGAGCCCAGAAGGGTGCAGGATGTGGCACTCAGGAGGCAGAGGAAGGTGGGATGTGGCTGCTCCCAGCCTTGGCGTGAGCCTCAGAGCAGCTCTTTAGGGACACGTCGGTGTCTGTGCAAGTTCTCCTCCCCAGCCCTGGGTATTTCCCCGGAGCTGCACAAGAAGAACACCTCATTCCCCCTCATTCCCTGCCTTTTCCTCCCTTTGTTCCACACCTCTTTCCTGTGGCTGGCATCTGAGGGACTCGTGGGAGTGGATCCGAGCCAAAGAAAGCGATGACAAGCTCCTCTAGCCAGGAGGGCTGGTGGGGGCCATCTGCTGCCCCTCTTTGCCCCCATCCCTGGCTCAGGAGATGCCGCTGGTGTCCCTCAGTGCTTGTTCCTCCACGCCACCCACGAGGCAGCCGGGCAGAGCTGCTGCAGCTCCGATGGTTCTCCCAAACAGCGGGGCAGCAGCGCTGCTTTTCCCTGCTCCGGCTGCTCATTAGCGGCTTCCGCCCCTCGGCAACTCCGAGCCGCCCTTCCAGTGATGTGCTGCCAAGGTTTTAACAAGGGGCTCCCACAAACCTGCCTCCTCTTCCTCCTCCTCCTCCTCCTCCTCCAGCTGCCACCAGCCCTGCTCAGCCTGTGGAGGAGTGCAGGCCTGGGGGAAATGGGCCTTTGCTGTTTAAAGATCTTTTTTGTTGTTGTTGTTGTTGGTTTAAAGCTGTTTTTATATTTGTTTTAATTTTCTGGCAAGGGAGGGACACAGCATCTTGGGACAAACATTCCTGACTGCCCAAATTTTGCCTCAGGGAGGCAGAACCTAACACAGCAACTCTGAGCATCCCAGCGGCAAAATGCTTCATTGTCCAGCGTTCCCTTCTGGTCCCTGTGCTGAGCACGGCCCCAGGAGACTGATTTTAGCTGGGCTACAACCTGAAATATTGAAGAATTGGCTTTTTCTAGGTGCTTCAGGCCTCAAAGGACAGGATTTTCCATGGGGAGTTGTTGAGCCCACAGGTAGCAGCCATTGAATTCCTCTCCTTGGTGAGCATCCCTCTCTTCTTCTCGAGGGGTTCATTCCATTCAAGGCCAGGTTGGACAGGGCTTGGAGCAACCTGGGGTAGAGGAAGGTGTCCCTGCCCATGGCAGGGGGTGGGATGGGATGGGCTTTAAGGTCCTTTCCAACCCAACCCATTCTGGGATTCTATGGGCACCAATAACCCTTTCTGCAGCACTGTGAGTGGGGGGAAGAAGTATTTAAAGCAAAATTACGGAGTCATTTCTGGCAATGTGTGAGAGGAGCACTCACAACTGGGGCATTCTGTCCAGTCCCCAGCCTCGTGGCCATGCTCCATCCTGCTCCTGCTGGGAGCAGACCCAGGCAGGAGGGACCAGGGCTCTCCCCTTGGCTTCTTCTTGTGGCATCACCTCTTCAGGATCCTCAGTTTTCCCAGGACAGCGAGGTGTTAGCAAACCACGGGCCTTCCTCAGTGATGCACAGCAGGCTGTGGAGAGGGAGAAACAGCCTCAGGGGGAGGAGAAAAGGCTTCAATCCCCATTTCCTCATGCCACACACCCATCAAACCGCTCCTGATAACAAACTTGGAGTGGGGGGGAGCTGCAGAACACAGGGAGGATGCTTCACCTCCAACCAGCCACGGGCAGATAAATCCACCAGGCTCTGAAAAGGCTGGGGTGAATCAGAGAGAGGCTGAGGAAGGGTCGGAGGGGGGCCCCGTGGCTCAGGAATGAACCTCTGCCAGGGATGTGTTTTGAAAACGGTTTCCCAGCTGTAAGATGCACATAACTGTGGCTTCCCCTTCATCTGGGAGACTTCAAGAGCGGATGGTTGATAAGGGTTCATAGCAGCAGAGGCAGAACAGCCCGAGCCAGGGGATCTGGTTTCAGTCTGTCCCTACCCGCAGCATTAGATCTGATTTTGGCCCTCTCTCCGCCCCCTCGCACGGACACAATTATCTGAATTCCTTTCTCCGCTGCTTCCTCCCCTCTGAAGCCTTGCAGCCTGGCCCTGCTGCCTTTTCCAGGGCTCCATCCTTTCCTGGCTCACGGAGGGATCTGTGCCAGGGCCACGAGGACCAGCAGAAAACAGCCATGAGGGTGGAAATTTATCCCCAACCCCATCTTTTTAGCCTTCCCTGGTGGGAAACATTCCAAAAATCAAGGGATTTCTGGTGGGTTTAGCCTTTGCTGGTAACACCCCAAAAATCAAGGGATTTCTGCTGGGTTTAGCCTTTCCTGGTGGGAAACACTCCAAAAATCAAGGGATTTCTTCTGGGTTTATCCTTTCCTGGTAACACCCCAAAAATCAAGGGATTTCTGCTGGGTTTAGCCTTTCCTGGTGGGAAACACTCCAAAAATCAAGGGATTTCTTCTGGGTTTATCCTTTCCTGGTAACACCCCAAAAATCAAGGGATTTCTGCTGGGTTTAGCCTTTCCTGGTGGGAAACACTCCAAAAATCAAGGGATTTCTTCTGGGTTTATCCTTTCCTGGTAACACCCCAAAAATCAAGGGATTTCTGCTGAGTTTAGCCTTTCCCAGTGGGAAACACCCCAAAAATCGAGGGAATTCTGCTGTTTCAAGGTGGACTTTTTTTGCACCATCCGAATCACGAGAAGGTTTTACATTTAAGAAAAGGACAGGCTTAAATTGAAACAGGCTTATATTTAAATTAAACAAGCTTAAATTTAAACGAATCTGAGCGATTTGAATTTAAACAAGGCCAGGTTGGATGGGGCTCTGAGCAGCCTGCTCTGGCAGAAGGTGTCCCTGCCCATGGCAGGGGTGGAGCAGGATGAGCTTTGAGATGCCTCCCAACCCAAACCATTCTGGGATTCTGTGAATGCCACGTTTACCTCAGCTTGTTTTGTTTGCTCTGTTCCATCTTGTTCAGGCCTTACCTCTAAGCAGAAGCAACTCAACACGGGATTTCTCCTTCTCCATTCACCCTAAAACGTGCCTGGGACATCTTCCCAGCTATCGTGCAGCACCTGAGCAATAAATCCTTAATTAGCAGCGTGGATGAGGAGCAGTGATCCCAATGGTTGTTGCAATTCCAGCTCCTTCCAGCAAAGGGGTGCTTGGCCAGAACCCAAAGGCAGCACTGAGCAGGGCTGGGTTCCTTACTTCCCCAAGGTGAGGGGAAAGTGGGGAGGAAACAGCCCATAAAGTCCCTGGTGATGGCCAAAATTGGGACCAGCTGGTGTGAGCTGCACCCCTCACCCCTCTCATCCCCTGCCAGCCCCAAAAACAGGGCAGAAAGGTGAGGCAGCACCTTCCTGGCAGGGATTCAGGCTGGCAGGAGCCCACGTGGAGGGAGGGAGAGGCTGGGCCCTGGGGGCAGAGCCTTTTTTCTACATCCTCGACTTTGAAAGAAGTTGGAAAATCTACCTCTGAAAGAAACAACAAACCAAAACAGCAAAACCCACCGAAACCAAAAAACCGAAAAAAAAACCCCAACGGGTTTTCCTGCATTTCACGTTTCATTCGCACTCTCCCGTGGCCGTGTCATGGAAATGATTTCAATCCCTTTGTAACCAAACCCACCCCAAGGCTACACAAGCAAAGGCCTTGGGGGACCTGTTGCGAAATTTCCTGCAAGCAGGGCCGTGCTCTCGCTGCCACCTTCCATCAGGCCAGCAGCTCTCTGCTCCCGTGATTTCCATGCTGGGCTGGGGAACGCTCCTGGTGGGGCTGGGGAACGCTCCCAAAGCGGGGAAAAATGGACCAGCAAGGGCTCAGCCAGAGGAAGCTGGGCTGGGCCTGCACTGTGGCAGCGCATCGCAGCTGCGCTCTGCGTTAGGGTGAGAGAAACGCTTGGAAATCCCCGAGAAGTGCTTGGAAATCCCAGGAGAAAGCAGTTCCCGTCGCTGGAAGCGTGCAAGGCCGGCTTGGACGGGGCTCTGAGCAAGCTGGGCTAGTGGAAGGTGGCACTGGGTGCCAAGGGCGGCCTCCACACACCGGGGAGGAGAGGAGGAAAGAGCAGCCCACAGGAGTTTTTTGGGGGGGCATTTTCCCTCTTCCTCAGCCCTTCCTTCCCCTTGCAATACCCAGACTGCAGCAAGCAGGGGCCAGGTTGCTGACGTGAGGGTGACCAGCCAGATTCGGAGTCTGATTTCTGGGTGGGATTTCACAGAATCACAGCACGGTTTGGGTCAGAAGGCACCTCAAAGCCAATCTAGTTCCAGGGAACTAGAATGGAATGTGCCAGAGACCATTCCAGAGCTCTGGAAAATCTTCAGTCCACAGGGCAGGCCATCACCATCGCCTCACCGTAACAGGGTGAAATTCCCAGTTCTCCAGCTGGAGCTGGAAAACCAGAAAGAACCAGTGGGAAGGAGATGCCTCAGGGCAGCAGCAGCCAGAGCAGGGGGTCTCAGCCAGGGTTAAAGACGTCAGCTCTGCCCTGGGAGCAGCTTTGTGCTGAGCTCTCCGCTCTTGGGTGGGATTTTAAAAAATCCCTGGAACCAGACCAGCTTTTCATCTGGTTTTACCTTGTTTTCGTGTCAGCCACATTCAGAGGAGAGCAGGGCACAGCGAAACCTCATGTGACCATCCTCCACCCCCTTCTCCTGCTTGCTGGAAAAAATAATAAAAAAAAAAAAAATCAGCAAATTGCTCCGTGGTATCTTCCTCCTCCCTGGATTTTATTTTCCTTTCCTGGAGCCCTCCCTGGCCAGGGAAAGGGCCAGCCTGTCATCTGTCAGGCGTGGGCATCCCCAAACCACCGGGAGAGGTGGAGCTTTCCTAAGTGGTCCTGGGCAGCCTGACAAGTCCCCGAGCTCGTCTGCAGAATGTGGTTGTAATTAGATAATTAATAACTTGGAGAGGGAAGGGAAAGGAAATCAGCTAAATGGAAGCTTTCCTCAGAGGGAGGAAATAATTATATCTGCTTTTTGATATGTGAGCTGAGGTGGCTTTGCCGAAGGCAGGAACAGCACCTTGCCTGCAAAGCCATGCCTGCCCCGAGCAGTCCTGTGGGCACTGCTGGGTCATGGAGGTTGTCCCACAAAATTTTCCCTGTTCCTGGAAGTGTTCCAAGCCAGGTTGGAGCAACCTGGGACAGTGGAATGTGTCCCTGCCCATGGCAGGGCGAGGAATGAGATGAGCTTTAAGGTCCTTTCCAACCCGAACCATTCCGGCATTCAGTGATGTTTTGAGGGATTCATTGCTCCTGCCTATGGATTTACCTTTTTAAACTCCAGTGCAAACCAGGCTGTGGCATTACCAGACTCTGAATTTAGGCTGTATATCCGAAAGCCTACGGAACTGTGCTTCCACCTGCTCCTGGCACCCTGGACCTTGCCCTGGGTGAACTCCACGCTGCTGGAACCAGGGGCAGGACCCAACACACGGTGGTGAACCACAGCCTGGATTTGTAGGGAAAAAGCCCTTCCCACACAACCTGTCTCAGAAAGATGTCCTGCATTCAGTGTATTTATTTTTCTTCTCTTTTTTCTTTTTTTTTTTTCTTCCTTCTCTCCAGACTGTCCAGTGTCTGCGACTGAAGTGGAATTGGGATATATCCAAGTTTGTAGCTTCTGAAACCTTAAAAACCTCAAGAAAACCGGTCCAAAAGACCCCTCTTGACCTCCCTCGCTCTGAACTCTTGCGGAGCATTTCAGACTGAGCAGCAAAACAGCAGCGAAGAGAAGGGGCTGAGACTTTGCAACATCTCTCCCCAGAACGACTGACCAAAGAGAGAAGGAGAAGCAACATTCCTGGTTGTTCATTGTTTGTTGGGATTTTGTGTCTGTCTGTCTGTCTGTGCGTTTGGTGTTTTATCACTAATTTTTTTTTTATTTTTATTTTTTTTCTGAAAAAAAAAGTCTTAATTCAGGAACACATTTATGAGGCATCTTTGGGTTTGAGTTTTACTTCCCCTTAACTGTATTCTTCTTTTTTTTTTTTTTTTTTTTAAATTCCAAACCTGATTTCTTGTACAGTCATGGCAAAACTGGACCAAGGCTCTCAGAAAAAAATAGGAAAAGAAGGAAGAAAGCCCACCATGCCCCCATCTCCCTGCATGATTTGTTTCAAGTACAGCCTGGATTACAGAGTGCCCTCCACACTCTGCCACCTCTCCCTTTATTTGCTACCGCTCATCCCCTTCGCCCCTTTTTAAATTTTTTTTTTTAAATTTTTTTTTGTTTTGTTTTCATTTTCTGTTCCAGTGTATATGTTGCTTATTTGTTTTATTTATTGAGATATTTTTAACGAGCTAAGAGACTGCAATGTCGCTGTGTATACTGCTTCTCTTGCCAATAAAAATAAAGATGTCATGCAGCTACCGGGAGTTTGGGATTTACGTTCTTGACTCCACAGCCCCCAGCAGAGGCTGAGACTCTTCCTTGCACCCCACAATGTTTTGACACTCAGAAATCTGGCTAAAAAACCCTTTCCCAGGGAAGGGGTGATGGGGTGCAGAGGGTGTGAGCGTCACTTGTCCGGGCTGATGTCTGCAGGATGGTTTGGCTTGGAATGGACCTCAAACCCCAACACCTTCCACTAGACCAGGATCTGGAAACATGGGGCTAAATTATCCCGAATTACCTTTCCTCCCCATCAACTATGGGAGAAAAAAAAAAAAAACAACCCAAAATCCAAAAAACTCCCTGCTGTGGTGTCTAGGGCCATTAAAAAATAAATCATGTCATTCCATCCAAACCAGCTTCGGGGGAAAACACTTTAAGATGCCAAATCACGGCCCTCCATGTGTGCATCAGATGCATTAATTCCCTGATAGGTTTCCGAGCCCCGATGTCAAGTGTTTATTTTAAAACAAGCCCGGTTGCGTGGAGGAAAATCCATCACATCCATTAGAAGCTCTCGCTTAAAAGCAAATGACATCTCAGTCTGGGCTTTGGGTACCAGCAGAGCCAAAAACACCATTTAAGAAGGTGAATTTAACAGCTGTCAGGTGACACCGCACACGGAATGACTTTCCCCCCCGTCCCAGGAATGTGCGTTTTTGCATCAGTCCCTGCAGTTTTGGGAATCTCTCACGGCGCTCCAGGTTGTGATTTCACCACAAGAAGTGACGTTTTCCCAAAATCCAAATCCGCCTTTGCTGAGGGCTTGCCAGGGATGCTGTGCGGTGCTGCTGAGCTGTGCCACGAGGTGCTCAGGAGCAGGAGGAGATGGCTGGATTTTCCCAAGGATCTGCGCCACGCGCTTTCCCTGCTGCTGCACAGGGTCAGGGCTGCTCCCCCCATGCTCCAGTATTGTGGATTTAAGGATCTATCACGGTAGATCAAAGCCTTTGACCTCTCCCTGCAACCCCTAACAAAAATCAATGCTCACAAGCACCTCTGCATCCTTCTTCCATGAATTCTGGTCAGCCGAGGCTCCTGTGGGTGGATGGCCTCGGAGAGGTAAATTCGGAGCCTGGAATTAGGATACAACATTTGTTTTGAGGCAGAAAAGGGAGCAACTGCTCAAATGGTCAGGAGAGAGCCGTGCCATGGGGTTCGGATGGGTGGATTCAGTTCCTGAGGGGAGAACCAAGGCCATAAAACGCCCCAAAAGGTTTGGGAGCTGTGAACTCTCCAGGTAACAGATTTTTAACAGCAAACACACCTGACTCCATGAACAGGGAGGCAGATGATTCCATCAGCTGCCAGAAAGGCTTTTTGCGTGCTTGGAGTTCATCTGTCAGGTAACCCAGCCCCAAACTGCAGCTGTGGCCTCATGGGCAGCACACAGATGTATTTATATTTTATTTCCCATGCACAGGAGTCTTTTTCAATGGCACTTATCACCCCTAATTCCCAAGGGGATTGAATTTGTCCTTCCCAATCCCACCCCTGATGCCACAGCTCCCTGTGAGAGATTAAGGGATGTCACCAAGGGCAGGGACAGGGTGGCTTGTGCAGAAGAGGATGAAACCAAGAAATCCCTAAAAGCAGCAGGATCGGATGAGTCCCAACAATAGGATTTCTCCCCCATGGCAGCACACATGCACACGTGGAGCCTGGCTAAATATTGGTCCTGGATTGCTTGGTCTCAGTGCACATGAAAAGGCTAAAAAAAAAAAAAATAAAACCCAGCACAAACTATTCCAGCAAACCACAAAGTGAAATATTCACTGGAAAGAAGCCAAGCACGGAGGTGAGGATGTAAAATGCACTGATTTGGGGGTTTTTTTAAAATAATTTTTTACTCAATCCCAGCTCATCTTAGCACCTCCAACCCCTCCATTTTTAAAAGGGAGGAAAAAAAGGTTTTTGCATTTTCATCCAAAGTCCACATGAAAAAACAATAACTACAAAAACCCCCCAAACAAATCCAACCCCCAAGTCCCACCCCTTGGGAATCTCTGTTCTCCCTGGCTTCCCCCAAGGCCACCCCGTTTCCACACAACCAAGGAGTGAGTGCTGACAGCAAGGAGGGCTCGGGAAAGGGGGGAGCCCTGACGATTTTTCCCAGGGATCCTTGTAAACTTGGAAGCGCTGGTTTGGCTGGGACCACCCAGGCACCGTTTGTGGGATGGCAAATCCAGCCCCCCCACCTCACGGGGTGACAGCAAAGAGAGGTCAGTGTCACCTCAGCACTGAGATCTTGGCCAGGGGAACCTGCATCCCACACGATCCTGGGAGGAGAGGGAGCCTGAGAGCCAGGGGAGGGCCCACGAGCAGCTGCACGGTCAGGACGAGGATAAATCCTCTGTTTCCTGCTGTTGGGAAGCGCAGTGACAAAGGGACCTGAAGCAGGGTTAGGCAGAAAGATAAAAAACTGAAATCAGAAGTGATGTGAAAGTAACTCAGTGATCCTGGAGGGATTTGAAAGCCGTGTGGATGTGGTGCTTGGGGGACAGGGGTTGGTGGTGGCCTTGGCAGTGCTGGGGGAATGGTTGGACTCTGATTTCAGAGGGCTTCTCCAGCCCGAAGGATTCTGCGATGCTTCAGGCAGACAAAACCTCTCCCAGCAGCTGCTCCAGCAGCAGATGGATGGCAGGGAAGCGATGGAAAGCAAAAGGAGAGGCCAGTCCCAGCAGGAGACACAGCCCATCCTTTGCCACTCAGACATGGCCCCTTTGCTTTACGTTAACAATCACGAATTTGTGCCTCGTTGTTAAACCTTTCTCCCACTTGCAGCACCGAAGCTGGGCATAAGCTAAACCTAAACCCCAAAAAGAAGCAAACACCACAGACTGAGGCCCTGGCAGAGAAACTGTGGCTGGAATCCCTGGAAGTGTCCAAGGCGAGGTTGGACAGGGCTTGGAGCAGCCTGGGATAGTGGAAGGCGTCCCTGCCCATGGGATGAGGCGATCTTCAACCACCCTTCCAACCCCAGCCATTCCACGGTTCACTGATTCCATTACTGCCAGCATTTTGCCCGTGTTTTAACGGAATAATTCCAGGTTTTTCAGCTGCATCTTGATGCTCTTTGTGGTTTCGATGCCATTCCCCTCGCCTTTGTAGTCTCAGGATTTGTTTGGAGCGTGGTAAAGTGCACTCAGCCCTTTTATGATTTCCTGTCCTGTTTCGGAGCCCTGCACTGAAAGACTTTAGTTGCCTCCTAAATCTTTTTCCAGAACTCTCCTGTCACTTTAAATATGGGCCAGCATTTTGTTAGCTTCAAGACTTTGAAATAATATCAAAGTAAACCTCAAAGGAAAATAACGCAGTAAAGGGGAAGGTTGGGGCTTAATTCATATTTAAATAAAGATCCCTCACTTCAGCTTGGGTTACTGTGCAAAATGACGGGGAGCAAATGGAGCTTTTAAAGGCCTTATTCCCCCCAGGGGTCTATTTTAAAATGATCAGGGAGCCTACCAGGCCCAGGAATGAAATTGCCTTCCCAGGAAAAATTCCACTGCCACTGGGAAGAAAAATCCTTGAAGTTCTCCAGAACCAAGCTGGACTTTTTTTCCTCCCTCCCCTCCAGAGCTGTGACCTAGAGCAATGTTTGTGGACGGCAGGCAGGATCCTTAGAAAAGCCTTTGGAGAAGGAGACAAGGAGCTAAGGATTGATTTGCATGTCAAAACATGGCTTTTTGTTTCATTTTCTTTTCATTTTCTGGGGCTAACCACACGTAGGAACAGGAGATGCTGCCCTTTCCCCAAAATGCTGGTTTTCAGGAGAGAAAGGAGGAACTAAGGATTTCCAGCAAGCCTCAGCACCTGACAGGGATTTGTCCGAGTGTCAGAATCCCAAGCTGACCGCCCAGCACAGGTACTTTTGCAAGAGCAGCCAAGCACTCAGCTCTCCTGGACTTTGTCCGGGGATCTCCTTTGAAATTCCCCTCTAAGCTCCACATCCTGCTGCAGCGCAGAGCGCGAGTGGTGACGGATCTCGCCTTCCACGTCCCCTCTGCCTTTATTCCTTATTTCCTACTCCAGCCCCAGGAGCAGTGGGCGGGAGGGACGGCTTTTGCTAACGCCAGCAAACTCCAGATCTGCCAAAACCCCGAACAAAGGCTGTGAGAAAAATATTTCTGCAGGAAGCATTTGCTGAAACATGATTCATTTCTCCAAGATAAGTCGTATTTCCCCCGGCCAACGCTTGCAAAAGGGTTCTCCTCCCTGATCCCTGATCCAGCCTGGATGATGGATACGGCCCGAGCACGTGCTTCCAGTTGAGGGCTGTGGATTTGCTCCCATGCAGAGGCAGATTGAGGCTGGGGACGTGCGTGGCTCGCTCTGGGTGTCCCTCACTGTCACCGGTGTGTTCTTNCTCGGTGTCCCTCATTGTCACCGGCGTGTTCTTCCCGCTCCACGCTCCAGAAGGGGACTGTCCCCACTCCTGGCTTCACGCCACCACTTCGAGCATCATTGTTCTCCAGCCGGGTGTGACATCCCTGCCTGGTGGCTGTGGCTTTTTCACCAGCTCCTAGAGACAATGGGCTCCATGGGTCATTTGCAGTTCATCACGTCTTTGGAGCTGTCCGGGCACTTGGTTGATAAAAAAAAACAAAACATTCCTGCTTCGCACATGGCCAGGAGATCCATAATGGAATTTTCTAACACCCCTTACTGCAGAAAACCTCCTTCAAGAGGGGCCCTGCCAGACCGTGGCTTGCTTTCCCAAATTAGTGATGGGGTGGGAACTCAGCAGGAACTGGGCGAGGGACCAGCGAGGAAAGCACCGGACAGCAGCTCACAGAAGGTGGGGAATGTCCATCCAAGCATCAGGCAGGGCAGTCCTGATGGGGTGATGGAGCCAAAATGCTGGGCAGGGACCTCCGTGGCCACAGTCCTTCTCACCAAGAAATCTTGGAATGGTTTGGGTTGGAAGTGACCTTAGAGCTCATCCTGTCCCACCTACTGCCATGGGCAGGGACACCTTCCACTATCCCAGGTTGCTCCAAGACCCATCCAACCTGGCCTTGGACACTTCCAGGGATCCAGGGACAGCCACAGGGACTTTCCTGGGACACCACACCACGTGCCAGAGCTGGCAGAGTCCCCCCGTGGGGCCGGACATGCACCCACTGCACCCGAGATGAGCCACACACAGGCCAACCTTGGCTGCCCTTTAGATCCACCCGAGGTGGGCAAGCCAAGGAGCTGTGGTCTCCCGGTGGCCTCGTGGCATCCCAAGCCCCCTTTCAATTGACTTTTTGTCTCCTTTTTCTTTTTTTTCCCTGGGATACAGGAGGTCAGAGGAGCCGGCTGGAGCATGAACATGTTCCCATGAGTTACTGCCTGGGTCGCTCTCCCTGCAGGCATCGTCACCATCATCATCACCATCAGCTACATCCAAGCTTCCTGTGTGCCACCATCATCTCTGGGGACACTGGAACAGCTGGTGGTCCATAGGCCCCTCCTGCCAGGGTTTGGGCTTGTGCCTCATTGGCCAGTTGCCACCACAGAGCATCCTGGTCAGGAGACAGAGCTGCTGGGGCAACATGGACCAGGTAAAAGCCAGCAGAAAAATAAATATCCACCAAATCTCGAGCCCCAACCTTCTCACACAATGGCTGAGGTGGGGTGGGGTTTGTCCCTCCTGGAGTCACACCACACCAAGCAGGAGTGTGAAGGAAGAGAGAGGAGCAGAGGAAGAAGAGGATCAGCATGAAATGCAGACAGGAAGGGAGGCAAAGTCTCTGCCGCTTCCAGACCACACATGCAGACCTCAGGGTGGAGATGGACGGCTCCTACGGGCTCCGAGTCATTTTCCACGTATCCAAATGTCAGGTGGTCATTTTGTTCCTGCTGAACTCTGCTGCTCTGCACTGGGACTTCAGCAGTGCCTTGCTGAGCCCGTATTTGTTAGCGCTGCATTAAAACAGAATTAAATCAATAAGGACAACATTTTACGTTGCAAACACTGCAGGAGCACCGTGTTGGTGAGAAGGGATTTCATGGTACTAAAAGCTGCTCTTTCCTGCTAGAAATTCACAGAATCACAGCACAGTTTGGGTGGGAAGGGACCTTAAAGCTCATCTCGTTCCACTCCTGGCATGGGCAGGGACACCTTCCACTATCCCAGGTTGCTCCAAGCCCTGTCCAGCCTGACCTGGAACACTTCCAGGGACAGGACAGCCACAGCTTCCCTGAGCAAACTCCTCAACGTTCCTCAAAATGTCCATCAGATCTGCAGAGCCCTCACTCCACACACTCCACAACCTTCTGGGGTGAGCAGAACACCAAGACAAAAGCTAAGATCCGAGAGGTGGCTGCAGGACACACCCCCAGCCCTGTCAGGAGTGGGATGGGCACGTCCAGCCCCAGCACGGGCTGGGAACAGCCACCTCTGTAACCAGATCTCAGCCCCTGAACCTCATGCTGTGACATGTTTATACAGCCAGACCCTTTCCCCTTCATTAGTGCTGGGGTCGGGGGGAGCCAAAGGTCAGGCTCGGAGCCGATGATTTCACTTCTAAACAAAACCTCTGCCTCCTCCACCTTCCTCCTCAAAGGGCTTGGCTCATAAATTTTCATTTAGTACCACCAAGATGACTTCCCCCCAGCACCCCTTCACATTCTCTTTAACGAGAGGGACATTTCATTCCCCAAAACCAGCTCCTTACTACCCCGAGTCCCAAGATTTTTGGGAAGCTTTGGCCAGGATCCTGCCCCATGCCTCAACTTACCAGCGCTGGAAAAATAAAGCTGGCACAGATGGGAAAACCCGCAGTTGTCTCTTGGTCCCACTGCCTGGTTTTAATGGCTCTGCCACCTGTGTTCCCACAGGATCAGGGCCCTGTTTGACGTGCCAGGGGCTGGAAGGTGCAAAACCAAACCCCACAGTCCGAAACACATGCGCTTGCTTGGCTTTAGAGAGAAAACAAGGGGAAAAAAGCAGGAGATGCAGCTGGCTTCCAGGCTTCCTCATTCATGTCCTAGAAAAGAGCAACCCAAAATGCACGAGACGAGGTGCAAAGCATCATCCGTGTTTCTCCTTGTCCTGGAGCCCTCTGTTTCTGTGCACATCTCTGAGACTACCAAAAAGTTCAGCCCTAATACTGCTTTACCAATCCTGAAATCTCTTACAGAACTTTTCCAGCAGTGGTTCTCAGGGCTCTGCCCTCCTCTTTCCAGGGAAGCTTCAGAGCTCAGCTGGTGTGGGGAAAGAATTTGGTGGTTTAGATAACCTCAGAACAGGTTAAGAGATTTGGGTGCTCAAACCCTGCCAGTGGGTGATTTCTGAGCTGTGAGGTTCACGTTCAAGTTCAGGTTGGAATTGGGCTCGGAGCAGCCTGGGATAGTGGAAGGTGTCCCTGCCCATGGCAGGGGGTGGAATGAGATGGGCGTTAAGGTCCCTTCCAACCCAACCCCAAACCATTCTGTGATCTTCCCACATCACCTTGGCCAGGGGACAAACTGCTGCTTTGGCTCTGCTTTTCCAGCCCTCGTGGACTGCTGTTGAGGAAAATTTCCCCCCACACTGGGTCATCCCCAGCTCCCCATCCCAGCTCAGCGTGGAGGACAGTGCCTGGGGGCTGGTGCCATCGTGTGGATACAGCTGCAATGAAGAGGAGGAGGAGGAGGAGGAGGAGGAGAGGTGGGAGGCAGAATGCTGGGAAAAGGACAAATCCGGCATTGTCCAAGTCAGGGTCTGAACCAGGTTCCCTCCTAGAGACACCAGTGGGCTTAAGTGCTGCTTCCTCCAGCAGGTGAATAAATAAAACAGCAGAAGGATGCATCACCTGCAATGTTTCTACCCTGTGACATCTCCTGGTGCCACAGCAGATCCCCAGAGGGAGTTTTCCCTAAGGAAAGCAGCAGTGGTTGAGATTTAGATCCCTGCCAAAGGCTCAGAAGCTGAAACCACTGTACCTTACTCTGCTTTGCTGCTGGAAACAGGGCTGGAACACAACCCCTGGATGTGTCATCCCCTCCAGGATCTCCAGGACTGTCTGGTCGACCAACACAAACACACTCTTGAACCTGGAGGAGATTCAGGCTGTGGATTTTGGCCGCTGGCAGAGGGTGGGTTCTCCACTCTGGGCTTGCATCCTGTCCTGGAAGTCACAGAGTCCCCAGACTCCAACTCTCTTGCAAAACTGAGGAGCAATCCCAGCCCAGGATAAAAATAAAGGGTCCGTGGGGCCCTGCCACTCTGAGGTCAGCTGACACAGAGGATGTGCAGTCAGGCTCCTTCATGTCATCTTTCCACTGCCTTTCACAGCCTGCAGCCGAAGCGGAGCCACATGACAAGCAGGGGGGAGAACAGATCAGGAGCCTGGGGTTTCCTTTGCACAGTCAAAAGGGATGCACCAGGTGCTCAACCACGAGCCCTCAGTGGCTCTGCGCTGGCAGCCACGGGGTTGGAGCGCCCGCAGGTGCAGGTGGGATCCCCTGGATCTCCGGTGATCCATCAGGGCACGTCCATCCTCAGCGAGCTGGTGCTCTGTCCCCGCCGGGTTCAGCAGCACCTGCATCCAAAATCCATCAACGGCCCAGCCTCACGGAGCTGTTTCGGATTAAGTGGTTCCCATTGTTACTTGGGAAATGTATGGATTTTTCCCATCTGTCTTTGACCTATAAAAACGAACATCCCTCAGAACCGAGAGCTTATTGCCAGCGACGCCGTGTTTTCATTTCTGGTCTTTAAGCACATTTCATGGCTTGCCAAGACTTTTCAGGAGGTTAAAACTCAAGGCCTCGGCTCAGGAAAGCGCTTCCAGCACGTGCCAAATAGGATTTAGGCGCACACTCGTGCCTGAGCACGTGTTACAGGCCTGTGCTGGACCGAGATGTTTGCCCAAACTGGTGCCAAAAATCATCTTCATTAACTCCTCGGCTCTCTGATTCTGTCCTGGGCTTTACTCACCTAAATTTGGCAGGCAGATGTGCAGCTCCTGGATTGCAAGGAGCAGCTCGTTATTCAGGGAATGCTGCATGGGGCTTTGGGAGGATGTGAAAAGCCTGGGGGAAGTAGAGGTGGGTGATGCATTTTTAAATGCATGTTTTTAAAATCACAACAAATTGCAGAAATTTCATGGAGCGACCAGCAACAGCAAAAGCGGGGAAAAAATTAAGAAGGCATATTTGAAGTGCCTCTGAATGAAAATTCAGATTTAAAAAGAAATTTTACAATATAAATCACTGTTCAAGTAAAATATTTAATTTCAGGCTGACTGAAATACCTCTTTACAAAGAATGTATCTTCTTTCCTTTTCTTTTTCTTTTCAGTTTTGGTTTGCCAGATATTTGCATCATTTCATTATTCACCCCAAATCAGTATTTCAAGTTTTTGGAGCTTTGCTGCTAAAAAGTCAAGGCTTGTATATGGAAGTGTACCCTGAGAACTGAAAACAGAGCTGGATAAATGAAGAGGGAATGCAAAGTTCTGACTCTCAGGTCTGTCTTTGAGAACTTGCCAGTCACCCAGGAGGAATTCAAGATGCCACGGGTATCAAAAGACACGGGAATCTGTACTCCAGTTCCAGGAAAGACACATTTCATCATCAGGAGGAAAAACTCCGGATGGCAACGGGCCCCCTCTGAGCTTTCAGCATTCCTACCTGCACTGCTAAATCCCAAAATCCAGCCTTTTCTGCTTTTATCTCAGCAGCACAACTCTCAGCGAAGGAGAAAACCTGCATTCTGTTTCCCTCAAACACAGATTCCAGAGGAAAGGCGATGCTGGATTTCATGGGAATTAAACCTGAAGGTTTTAGCTCAGCAAGGCACGGGTTGAACAAATTAATTTGGCGAACCTCCCCCATCAGATCTGTCTCCTTCTCTCTCTCTCCTGCCCCATCCCTGGAAGAGTTCAAGGCCGGGTTGGACAGGACTTGGAGCAACCTGGACTAGTGAAAGGTGTCCCTGCCCACCTGAGTTGAGCTTTAAGCTTCCAACCCAAACCAATTCGGGATTCAATGCACAGAGCTCACATCGGCAAAGCAACCAGAGCTCTTCCACCCGCACACCTCATACAGAACAAAGTGACCAACGGAGAGGGGAAAAATGCTCAAAATCACATTTTTTTTGATTCTTAAAAAGTTTGTTTTATCCTGCAAGCAGTTAAAACCGGGGAGGCTTTACTGGGGAGTTGAAAGCAGCAGTGGGGTGAGTCACTCGGGTTTTGTTCCTATTGTCAAACGGTGAAACCAGCCTGTTATTTAAGATGTCAAAAGCCTGTGAACCAAACAAAACAAAGCCCAAAAACTTCCCAACATCCGACCACAGCGACACATTGATGGACACCAGGAAAAGGGCTGCAAGCGCAAAACAAACAAACCTCCCTGAGAAGGGCTCTGCCAAATTTAAGGGGAAAAGAGGTTACGAGCATTTGTGGGAAACGCCGCTGAGAGGGAAGGATAAAAGAGACCAAGAACGAAAAAAAAAAAGAGGAGGAAAGAGCAGAGGGAGAAAGGACTGGGACAGGGCTGTGCCAGTCAGGAGGGATTTGGCCGGATGATGGTTTTACTGCTCTGCAGTGTGGAAGATACACTTTGATTGATTCTCGGAGACTACCCCACAGTCATCCTCGCAACTCCCAGCGCGCTAATTACGGAGGAGAGGCGGGCCGTGACTCATGTTGGAAACTTCCCAACTTCCAAAGGGGGAAAAGGGAAAAAAAAATTAGGAAAAAAAAAAAAAATAGGAATCTCAGTTCTCAAGCAAACACGAAGGTCCCCGGACCCGTGCTGGGAGAAAGGTCGGGGCTGGTGTGGTGGCAGGGAAGGGGCCTTGGGTGGGATGGTCCCAAGGAGGGCTGGCAGAGGGGCTGTCCCCAAGGAGGATGGGGGTGACAGCTGTGGGTGCCTTTCCAGGGCTGGGCTTGTCCCAGCACCTCCTTGTGCAGGCAGCACAGCTGTTTTCCCATCCCTGGAGGCAGAGATCTGCCATCCCAGCAGAGATGCCCTTGGGAATGCACCAAAAAAGCCATCCCAGCGGAGATGCCCGTGGGAATGCACCAAGAAAGCTGCAGCCAGGCGGTGAAACAGGAGGGCAGGAGCTGTGGGCTCACTGCGTGTCCCTCCACCACCACCTGAACCAGCTGGAGTGCTGGCACCACGGTCTGGCTCTTGGGTGGAGCCCCCCAGCTCCATTGGGGTGCCTCAAATCCAGGTCTGCTGGACCTCGGAGGAGAAAACAAAGCCAGAGCGCCCGTGTCAAGCCTCAGGTGCCCTTGTGCCTCCCCTCCGCTCGGGGAGTGCTCAGCAAGGAGGAGATACAAGCACAGAGATGTTTGCTCAGCAAGGATCAGCGCCAGCGCCGAGAAAACCTCTTGGGATGACAGCGGAGGGACTGAGGGGGGTCCTTGCCTGATATTTATTATCCCATCTCAGCTCCATTCTCATCTACTCATTTTTAACTCTCCAGGTAGCTGACAGCACTGAGAACTGAGGCCAGAGCATCAGATTAACAACATTTTTCTTCTCCAGGCTCTCGGCCACGTGTTTGTGTCGGCTCAGCCCGCGAACAAAGCCGACACCCCAGAACCTCACAGAGACAGAGGTGGGGGAGATGGGGGCAACAGGGTTAATGCCCTGTGGCCAACTGTAGTTACATTTTTTTAAAGTTTCTCTCTTTAGGGAGAGAAGATAATTACTTTTTTTTTTTTTTTAAATTTATTTCAAATTTTTTTTTTAAAGAAAGGATGGTGCAGGGTGAAACCCTCATCTCCACCACCCTGGCCCAGCCTGGGGTGTGTCACACAGGCACAGGCCTCTCTGGCCCTAAGCAGGAACCCGTCTGTGCCCTTCAGGTGGCATCAGTGATGATCAAAAAAGCCACTTCCCTGCACCACCGTGCTCCTCTCTGCCTCCCTGGCTCCATAACCACTAGAGGGGAGTGGAAGGTAGCGAGTTGAGGAGATGGTTGTGTCCTCCTGGGAAGCACAACGCCTCTGCTGCTCTGGGTGTCCGCCACACTCAAAATTCACAGCACCCACGTGAGAAGGTTTTTCCCCATAACCCCACGGCACCAGCAGGATGCTGGAGGAACCTTCAGCACGGAGGAGCCACGTGGGATGTGAAAATTGTTGTCCGGATCCTTCAGGTAAGAGGAAAGCACCGCAGCCCCAGGAGAGGATGGGTCTTTCCCCCAGCAGGGAAAGGAGTTCATCCTTCGTCAGGAGCTGTGAGAGGCCATCCCCACCTTTTCCAGTCCCTTTAACTCACCTTTTCCCAGTGATATCCCATGGCACAGGCACCACAGAGTTCGCTGTGGTCAACCTGGGCTGCTTCAGGGTCCCAGGTCTCCGTGGTCCCTCATCAGAGGGGACATAAAGCCACGAGGTCACCCAAGAACTCCTCTGACCGTGGGATTCACCAGGAGAGGTTTTGCCCAGTGTACTCCCTCAGGCAGAGCTTGGGCTCCTTGTCCTGTTGGCATCACAGAAATAAATCAATAAAAGGGCTCAAATGAACCCTAAATAAAAGGCTTGTGCTGATTAGAGCAAATTTCCATGTGGATGAAACACAGAGGAAAAGCTGAACATTTTTTTTTCTTTCCTTCAGTCTGGAAGCCCTTGAGGTGCTTTTTATTTCTCCTCTCCAAACAATCTAATGTGTGTCTCAGTGTGTCAGGGCACAAGTCATCAGGAAATGCTGGGCATGGTGGAGATCTACATTATGCACAGAGAATTTAGTGCCAGGCCTGGGACACCAGGAATGTTTCTGGTTTTGCCATTGGGAAAACCTACATTTTACATTTTACTGCCTTGAGTCCCCAGCCCACAATGAGGCCATTATTAAAGAACTATAACATCAAGATAGAAACCAAATTTAACAGTTCCCTTTGCAGAAGTGTGGTGGGCAGGGAGAGCTGTCCCATTCATTTGGTATTTTTGTGGAAATGGGAAATGCTGGGGGTATCTCCCAGGAGCATCTTCTTTTCTCCAGTAGGAAACAGGTCAATATTTTGCTTATGTCCATCCATCCATGCATCCGTTCAAGGCTGGACGGGGCTTGGAGCAACCCGGGAGTCCCTGGATAGTGGAAGGGATGGAACTGGATGAGCTTTAAGGTCCCTTCCAACCCAAACCATTCTGGGATTCTGTGATCCCCCGTAGGTCACTGCAACATTTCATTTATTATCTCCTCCCCCCGCCCCGAATTAAAACGACTCGGTTTGGAGGTGATGGGCTGGGCTCTGTCCTGAGCAGACAGCTCTCCCTTTTATCTCTCCCCGATCTGTCCGAGCAGCTCTGGAGTCCATCAGGGCCGTGATATCATCCCTTGGCACAGCCCCTGCCTGCCTGCCTGCTGCCAGGATGGATCCTGTGAGCGCTCACAAGGAACGGCACGGCTCCCGAGGGGAGAGCGCTTCTCTTTTCCTCCTCCCCTCCGGAGGAACAGCCCATCCTTCATCCTCCATCCTTCGTAGCTCATCCTTCTTCCTTCGGGGAGGGAGAGGAGGAAATGGAAGCTGAAGGGAAAGCAGGAGGAAGGCTGGGGATGGAGAACCACGCCGTGGTTTTTTCCAGGATGACCTCGGTGACTACGGAAAACAAACAGACCCGGGGAGGAAGGAGCCAGCTGTGTTCTCTGCCAGTCGCTTGATTTTTTTTTAGGGGTTTTTTTTTTTTTTTCCAATCTTTTATTTGGCTCTGCTGGTTGAAAAGGCTTTTCCTCGATGTGTCACGAGTTCTGCAGAGCACGGGGCAGCCAGCACCCAGCTGGGGCTGAGCCCGGCCTGGCAGCCTCAGGCTGGTTACTCAAGAAAAGGAGATTTTGGGGATTGTATCTCTCTGCTGGTTTCCTTATCCCTGCCACCCAGATAACTCCCGAGCCCATTCCCTGTTCTCCCTGCTCGACAAGGGAAAGATCAAATTCCTGAACATCTCTCAAAAAGGGGCAGGGACACCTCCCACTACCCCAGGGTGCTCCAAGCCCCATCCAGCCTGTCCTCGAGCACTTCCCAGGATCCAGGGGCAGCCACAGCTGCTTGGAGCTGCCATCCCTCCCAGCCCTTCCCGTGCAACAGGGAAAGAGGAAAAAAAACCACCCCAAACCTCTGAGCACCATAAAGATTTTATTATAAACAAACTTCTGGGAGCGCTTTGGGAGCCGGGGTGATTAACATTCCTTAACGAGGGAGGTGGGGGTGCACGGGGGCTGGGGGAGGGCAGGCGCAGCACCCTCCTGAGGGTCCCACCTTCCCACCTAATCCCCCCGTTGCCATCTGGCAGATTTACTGGCCTCAGCAACGTGGCTCCCACTGATATAATGAGGAATTGCAGGCCGGGCTGTATTTCCTCATGAATTTCACTTCCCTGCCAGAAAAGTTCAGGGCCGGGTCAGATTTTATATTTATTTATGTATATAAAATATATACCTCTATAAATACACATATATATTTTTCTTCTTTCCAGGTGATTTCCACCTTTCCCCACCTAAAGACTCATCCAGCCTCATCTTCCCTGCCCACCAGGTTTTGTACTGTTGGCCTGGGTTTGGGTTAAAGGAAATAATCCAAACCCCACATCCATCCCCTCCAGGGTGGGGGTGCTGCAGGGTGCTGCTTTCCGTGGGTGCCACGGGAGCACTGAGCCTGTTCTCACCCCACTTCCAGCCAGGAAATGCTGATTTAATCCAGCCCAGCCCGGGTTTAAGGGGCTGGAAAGGGAAGATGGGTGGCTGGGGCTTCAAACAGCCCCGTCCCTCCTCCCACACCTCCACAGGGTCACGATCAGAAAGGGACATGCCCCAGCATCCTAAATCCCTAAATCCCTAAATCCCTGCCCCCCGAGCTCCCCCAGCTCTGCCGCACCCACCTCAAATCCTCCTTCCCTGGCCACGGCCAAGCTGCCCTGCTCCAGAAAGAGGTCACCAAGCCCCTTCTTTTAGGACAACAAAGCCTCAAATGCGTTTCTAGGTGAATTTTGTGAGGAGTAAAATGCTTCTAGGTGAATTTTGTGAGGAGTAAAGGCTCCTGGCACAGCCACTCTTGAAGGGCTCTCTCCTTTAGTTTAGCCGGAGCTCTGGCAGAACTCAGGGAGTGCTGGCACTGCTGCTGCTGCTGCCTGAAGGCTTTAGGATGCCAGTTCCAGGCACAGATTTACTGAGGAGCGTGCCACCCCCACCGATTTAGGGTTTCCTGGGTCCTTTCCACAGGCCACCCCATTTCATAAGGGAGAATTCCCGTTCTGCACGGACTGCAGCCAGGATCTGGGAGGAGGGGAAGCCCATGCACACGTTGGGGGGGGTGTCCCAGGGTGCAGGGAGGCCCAGATGGGCCCTCATGGGAATAGAGCTCATGGAAAATTTCGGATATAATCCTCACAGGCTTCCTCCCCCCTGCTCGGAATTAACCGTAGCTGCCTGCTGGAGGGGTGCACCCTTCACCCAGGGGACGTTCCCATTTCCATCAGGAGGGTGAGGGAAGGATTTGCTCAAGGCGCTCCAGCCCCTTCATGAGATGATTTTTTTTTAAGATCTCAGAATCCCAGAATGGTTTGGGTTGGAAGGGACCTTAAAGCCCATCCCATCCCACCCCCTGCCACGGGCAGGGACACCTTCCACTATCCCAGGTTGTTCCGAGTCCTGTGCAGCCTGGCCTGGGACACTTCCAGGGATGGGGAAAATAATCCTGCTGGAGCCTTTGCCTTCCCAAACCCCACCCCTGAAGCAGCTGCACACCCTCTCACCAGAGGCTGCCTCTCCAAGCTGCCTTTTCCCCAGCATTTGGGAGTTTTACGGCCAGCATTCCTCATTTTCCATGTCATTAATCTCCACAGGCCCTGGCTCCAAGCAGGCAGGAAGCCAAACGTTGCCAGACAGGTTCCAAGCGAAATCCAAGTTGTCTGGAAAAGAAGAAAATCCAGCTAAAAGTCGGGAAAGCACTTGAGCCTCAAATTGGCTCTCCCCAGCCACCCAGCAGGACAAGGGTGGTGCTGCTCAGCCAACAGACGGATTTGGTGGCAGCCAGAGTGTCTTTTCCCATTCCACTTGACTTTTCCAGCAACCAGCCAAAACACAACGTGTTCCTTTGAGCTCACGGCTTTAATGGTGCCCAGGGAGGGGGGAAAAAACCCAAGACCCAACCCAGAGCAAAACTAGGAGATTATTTTAAAGTTTCTGTAGAAAGATGTTGCTTTGAGAGCTGCCCCTGAGCACTGTCAGCCAATGCGTTTTTCAGAGCATTTCTGCCACAACTTCTCATGTCCTCGTTTTGGAAGTTGCTCCTCTGTGAATCTCCAACTCCCCACAGTCCCAAAGCTGAGGATGACACGGGCAAAACCTCTTCCAGCTAGGGCAAGGGAGAAGAAGAAACCTGTCCTGCAGTAGGACAAGGGGGAAGAGCAAAAACTCACCTGCACATCTCCAGAGGTACCTCAATCCTTCTGCAGGTTGTCCACGTGGCTCAGCTGTGCTCGGGAGGATCAGAGAATCCCAGAGTGGGATTCCCTTCAGTCCCTCAGGGAAGGGTCAGCTTGGATATCGGGGAAACTTTCTTCCCTGAAAGGGAGGCCAGGCATTGGCACAGCTGCCCAGGGCAGTGCTGGAGTCCCCATCCCTGGGGGGATTTGAAAGCCGTGTGGATGTGGCACTTGGGGACAAGGGTCAGTGGTGGCATTGGCAGCGCTGGGGGAACGGTTGGACTCAGTGGTCCGGGAGGGCTTTTCCAGCCTTTATGATCCCAGGGCAAGTCCAAGGCACCGCGTTTCCGGACCGAGGGGAGGCTGGGGCCCGCCAAGTTCCGTGGTTTTGTGTCGCTTCCCTGCCTCCAGACAAAATGCCAGCACGGCTCTGGCCCAGGAGGGAGTGGCTGAGCAGCCCAGCAGCACGGTGAGCCAGGATCCTTGGGAACGAGGGCCCGTGGCAGGATCCAGCTCCCAGAGCAAACCCGAGACGCGCTTTGGAGGAGCCCTGATGGAATCTGCAGGCACTTCCCTGCCCTGCCTGGATTCCTCTTCCTTCCACCCCCCTCCAAGCCTCTCCACAGCGGAGCTGGGAAGCAGCCCTGGATGCTGAAGCCCTCGGTCCTGCCTTTCTCTCCTCGCAAAGGGAACCGAGAGGAATTGTTTTGGAATAACAGTGCAAATCAAATTTCCCGTCGCAGATAAAGGGGACAGAGGTCAAATATGAGAAGGCTTTAGATGAAAGCGGAATTAGCCTGCAGCCCGCCTGGAAAAACTCAATCCCAGCCTCGTTTTCAGCACCCCCAGGATCTGGCACAGCACAGGGCGCAGCAGATAAACCTGGCCAAGGCAGTTGGTTATCCCCAGCGCGGAGCCGCGTCACCAACCACAGCCTGAGCATCCCCTGTCCCCCGAAACGAGGGAGAGCATCCCAGCGAGTCAGGGGCCACCGTCCCTCAGCCCAGGGGGAGCCAGGCAGCCCTGGCCAGCTACGGGAAGTCACTCTGTGGTTTGGGTGTGCAGATATT
>VZTF01003063.1:256065-301993 GCA_013397755.1 Cnemophilus loriae
AAGGAAGGAAGGAGGGAAGCATCCCGACAAGCTCCTCCGGATTTTCCAAAGGAACCGGCTCAGCACGGTGGGCCAGCAGCTCCCGGGAACGCAAAAAGGAAGGAAAAAGCTTTGCCACGACTGGGAGGAGAAATGTCAAAAAACCTTCCGGGGAAGAGCTGACAACGCAAAAGGGAGGTGTAAACACGGGCACTGCCCACGGCACGGGGAGCAAAACCCCACGTCAGTCACCAAATTCGGCAGCCGGATGGATTGGAGATCACAGCAGCAGCGTGGTCGGATGGAAGGAAACCCCAAACCACAACATCCCCAGGTACGCGGTGCTCTCACACGGAGGGGGTTTTAGGATATGCCGAGGACGGGCCTTGCCACCGGGGCTTTTGGGGTTTTAGGACGTACTTGGGTGTGCACAACTCAAATACTGTAGTGTCTGGTTTTTGAAACCGCGCTAGAAATCGAGGAAGGAAACAAAAGCCTCCGGCGTGGGGTCGCGCTCCCGATTCCTCCCGCCAGCGAGTCCTGAACGGAACGAAAGCGGCCGCCTCGAGAACTGGAAAGAAGAGAAGTTACTGGAAGCGCCGCCGCCAGTCACCGTGGGAGCAGGACAGAAGAAGGGCGGCTAGGGGGAAGCTGTGCTGGGAACGGGGATGAGATGCTGCCGGAGGAAGGCGCGCGGGGAGCGCCGTCTCCGCGAAGACGCCCCGCTCTCCGTGGCGGGGCTCGAGGCCTCTCCCGCCCGGCGTTCCCGGGAGGCAACGACCTCCTCGGGGTGGGGAGGGGGGGAGGGCGAAAAAAAAAGCCTCCAAAACCCCTCCCAGCGCCGGGAAGAAGAAGAAGAGGAGAGAAAAAGAGGGAGAGAGGAGGTGGGGAGTTGGCGGGCGTGTCCGGCGGGGAGAAAACGCCGGCGGTCCCGGAGTGTCCAAGGAGCCTTCCCGAGGGCAGGCAGCGCCAGGAGCCGCGGGCCGGACAAAGGCATCGCCCACCGAACGCTACCAGGTAAGAAAATTCCTAATTTTCTTTACATAGCTACTACAAGAGAGCTGAGGAAATATACAGTCGGCGGAATCGTCACAACAAAAGAGCCCATCACTGTCCCTCCTCCTCCTCCTCCTCCTCCTCCTCCTCCTCCTCCTCCTCCTCCTCCTCCTCCTCGGTAAAACGCGCCCTTTCGCGGAAAAAAAAATAAACTCTGTCGGTCTGCCCACAGTTCCTTACACCTGCAGAAAGCTGCTCACTGTACAAAAGAGTTGAGGAAAAGGAGAGAAAACTATAAGGAAAATTTAAAAGGAAAAAAAAATTAAAAAAAAAAAAAAGAAAAAGGAAAAGGAAAATCCATGTATTACAAGCAAGAAAAGAGGGAGGAAGAAAGGTTTAGATGCTATTGCCGTTCGGAAAGGAAACCTGCCAAATGGAAAAGAAATGTCAGAGTCACACAAACAAGGCTTCCGGAGGGTTTCGGGAAATATCCATATAAAAATTAACAGCAAATTCAGCGTCTTTGCTATAAAAAACTCTTTTTTTTCTCATTTTTGTTAGAAAAGGATCACAACTAAAAACCTTAAATTAAAATACAAATGTTTAGGGTAGTTGCCCAGTGGCTAAAGTGTTGGCTTTCTGAAAAACTTCCCAACCTGTCGCCTGAAAAGTCCTCGAGTTTCAACCTGGATCCTTTTCCAAAAGCACCTTTGACGTTCCAATTCCCAAATCTGTCCCTAGGGAGCTTCCAATGGCTACTGTTAGAGTATGCATTTATTACATATATTTTTTTTCCTCTTTTTCTATAAATGCATCATAAATATTTTTCTCAATAATTCATAGGAATCCGGTTTCTAAGCTTGGAATACATTTGGAATATACATTATACACATATATATATTTATACCTAACAATTTAAGCAATATCTCATGCTAGTTGCTTTTAATAAAAAGCATTCCAGTCTTAAAACCTGCATTTGTGTCTAATACATGCTTCGACAACCAAATTGGTAAGTTCAATTACTAGATAATGTAGAAGAGAGAGAAAACATTTGAAAATTGGTTGTTAAAAATGGTTGAATTTCAAAGACCCAACAGTATTTGCCACTTTTTTGGCAACTACCTTAATTTTTTTTTCCTTTTTTTTTCTTTTTTCCTTTTTTTTTTTTTCTCTGAAACAGCAATGAAAGAAAACAAAACAAATCCAAACTTGTCGACAGTTTTTGGAGACGCTCTGTTCAGCTGATGCCTGCTTCCCACCATCATGCCAGCAACAAGCCAAAAAGTCTTCCTTCCTGATGGCAGTCCTTGGCTTTCCCAATCAGAGGAAAAATATTCAGGAACTGCTGTGTTCTTTGTGGTTTACTTTTTTTTTTTTTCGTGTGTTTTGTTTTGTTTTTTTTTTAAATTAATTTTTACTTAAGGCATTGTTCCTCAAACTTCAGAAAATCCAGCTGCACCAAATCCATCAATTAAAAAAAAAGGCACAAACTCATCTTCAGATGGCTTTGGAGACAATAAAGCCGACTCCATCTGGGCTACCGTTCCCCCCCTTCTGCTTCCCTTTCCTTTAGGTGTCAGGTGAGTCCCTCGTTCGCTGTCCCTCCCCGTTAAAAATTCACCATCATCCCCCAACGTCCCCGTTCCGACAAGAGCTGTCGTTGACTCACAGGCAGGCAAGAGCCATTTCCAAATATCCAAGAAATGAAAGTACGCGATGGGTCGAGTGGTTCAAGCGGAGATTGCTCAGTTGTGGGTAATCAACTTTGTAAGCACCAGTTTTACATTAAGGTTTGTTTGATTTGTGTTGTTGAATCTTTGATTTCTTTATTATTCCCGTGTTTTGTTTTTGTTTGTTTTTGTTTTTGTTTTTGTTTTTGTTTTTGTTTGGCAACTCTGCCAAAGACTTCCCGGGCGTCGTTCCTCTTTCCGCTCCCGGTGAGGACCAGAGGAAGAGCGCCCAACGTGTCAGTCCTTTGCTGCTCTTCACCAGCGGTTTTTTTTCGGCAAAAAGAGACTCAAAGATGCGGAGAGATTTGTTTGTTGTGTCGCTTGCTTTGCTTTACACCTGGCTGTCCTTCCGTATTCTGGAAATAACCGTGACAGGACGCAGGAGTAACAAGAGAAAGCTTCTTGGCAGAGCTTCAAGACGAAGACGAACAGACAGGAGAACTCCAGCTCGAAGGTGGATGCTACAGGGGAGGCTCCTCTTCCATGGGTTCGTCCTCAGGTCTGAGGGATTGTGCAGCCAGGCAGGGTGGGAGAGGGAGGAGAGAGAGAAAAGAGGGTTGAGCACGACAGAGCCGGGCAATTCGTGGTGCCAAGTCATGTTCCTATCACCTTCCCACCCAGGCAGCTGGGATCACCTGGAATTAAACTTGCCATCAAGAAAGGTTTTTGGACAATCTGGTTTCACTTGGGCAACATTAGGGTTTTCCCCAGCAAAATAAATTCCCTCTCGTGGCCCCAAAACCACGCTCGGAGCAGAAGGCCCAGGCACAGGGTGCACGCACAGAGCTCATGGCTCTGCTGCTCTCCTGCAGCTTGGAGGTTTTTTGGGAATCCACGGAGGACAGGGGACGTGGGGAACGCAGCAGCAGTGGCTGAAAGGAGAGGATTAACCTGGAAGGCTGCTCGTCCTGCCTGGGCAGACCTGGAAATGTGATGGAAAACCACTGACCTCTTCTCCGCCGGCTTCACGCCCACCGACAGCGATGCCATGGCCGTCACCGTCTCCGCCTCCTCGTTCTCGCACTTCTGGGCCTCCACCAGGGAATATCCCACAGTGGAGGCGAAACGCTGCAGGGAATGCCAGTACTTGCCTGGGGGAGAGGTGACAACAGGGCCATCAGGGCACCGTTCCAGCCCCTGCTTTCCCAAACCCGGCCGCCGGCTCGGAACTGCCCAGGGAAGACCCGTCTGATCCATGCTCTGGCTTCAAGGTGCTCAAAAAATAATTCCTTTTCCACTTCAAATCCCTCAGAAACTCCTAGACCTAAGGACAAATATGGCTGGAAATGTCTCGCTACCAAAAATGCGGGAGAGGAAAGGATGCAGTCCAGGTCTGGATCCAGCTGCTGACTGCCACGTGCTTTCAGTGGGAAAATCACCGAAGACTAAAGAAGTCCAAGGTGTATTTAGAACCATTAAAGTTGGAAAAGACCTCCAAGATCAGCAAGTCCGAGCTTCAACCCCCAGTGTATTTTTTATGTCGGCAGTTTGACACCCTTTTGCATCGGGAAGAGCACAGGGAAGGCTCCACAGGAAAGAATTTCCAAGAATTTCTCCAGGAAAGTTTCAATACAATGATTTCAACCTTCTTGGCTAAATGAACCTAAAATATCAACAACTTCCAGCAATACTCATAGAATACCCTTGGAAAGGATCTAGAGGGATCATTGAGTCCAGCTCCTGGCCCTGCACAGGACATCCCAAGAACCCCACCCTGTGCCTGAGAGCCTGTTTCAATTCCATACCTATCTACTCTTAATTAATAGGTGCCACAACACGCACCAAGACTCGGGTTTGATTCAGAGATTCTTAATTGCTTTTGAAGAAGTAAGAGCACCCTCTAATGGCAGGACAGTCCGTCCTTCACAGAGATTTTAGAGCTTTTAATTAGTGTTTGGACTGGATCATCCTGAAGGTCGTTTCCAGCCTAACCCGTGCTCTGATTCTGTAGTTCCCCCTCAAGGAGTCAAGCCCTGCTGGGCATGGCTCCACCCACAGTGACACCAGTTTGTGGCTGCACAAACCCAGCCCAGGGCGCAGTGACCGCCAGGAAACTGGGAAATGGCAACGTGGAGCTGGCAGAATGACGGAGAAGCCCAAGGGGTGCCCCCCAGGGAAGCAGCCGGGTCGGTGGGGCTGCACTCACTGTGGATCTCGATGACTTTCTCCATGGAATGCACCGCGTTAGCGTTTGCTCTCTGCTGGAAAACCTTCTCGGGAAGAGGGTCAAGCTGGAGAGAGAGAGAGAGGAACACCAAGGAAATGTTACCATTGAACCCCAGGATGGTTTGGGTGGGAAGGGACATTAAAGCTCATCCCATTCCATCCCGTGCCACGGGCAGGGACACCTTCCCTTAGTCTGTCCTGCAGTGGGAACATGCCTGTGCCATCCCAGGAAAAGGCCTGACAGCACTGCTGGAGGAATGTTTTAGGATTCATTTGATTTCCTTTAGAAAAACCCAAGAAGAGGAGACACCTCTGCCCTCCCAGGTTCTCCACCAATGACTGAATTCATCCCGAACCTCCAAGGTGGGCTGTCCAAAACAAGAGATGTCCACTGCTGTTAACTGTGCTGAAAACACCACTCCAGGCCCAAGCAGGGATGTTCCCCAGCAAAGAACAGCCAGCGTTTAATAGCTAAAAATACCTATGGCACGGTTTAACTTGTGCTCAAAGCCAAGAGAAGCTGCAGCCAAGCCTGCTCTTACGAGCACATGGTAGCCATTCCATAGGTACTTCACGGGATGCTGCAGTCCAGATTCACTCATTATGGATTGCACTTTTTATTAATTCTCCATTCTAAAAATAGTTCTGCTCCAAACTGGTTTCTGTACGACATTAAGTGAAGTCAAAAGCAATTCCTGGATGAGTCTTTGAGCAAGAGCTTTCCAAGGCCTCTTGCTTGACACTGAGACAAAGCCCATTCCTGATTCCAGAGCACACTCCTCCTCCTGAAATAACGCCCACAAACAGCCTCAGCCTGCGGAAAAGGGAGCAAAAACCTCTGGGCATGAGGCACCTGGTTGTTACCACCTTCTTGTTTGAAGGGCAGAGGCCGGTGATGCCCACGATGGAGTGAGCAGCTGTGCAGGGCAATGGGAGAGGAACCGTGGCTAACTGGTCTGGATTGCCATCAGCAGACCTCGGAATCATGGAATCGTGGAATGCTGGGGGGTGAAGGGGTCTTGGAACTCATCTCATTCCACCCCCTGCCATGGGCAGGGACCCCTTCCACTAGCCCAGGTTGCTCCAAGCCCCGTCCAGCCTGGCCTTGGACACTTCCAAGGATCGAGGGGCAGCCACAGCTTCTCTGGGCACCCTGTGCCAGGGCCTCCCCACCCTCACAGGGAAGGATTCCTTCCCAATATCCCACCAACGCTGCCCTCTGCGGTTAAAATGGATTAAAACCATTCCTCTTTTTCCTGTCCCTTAAGGACCTTGTCCAAAGTCCCTCTCCAGTTCTCTTGGAGCCCCTTTAGGCACCAGAAGACTCCTCCAGGATGGACAACCCAAACTCTCTCAGACAGTATCAAAGTCTCTCTCTGCACCAAACCCACCTCTGATTTCCACTGAAGCCCTGTGAGCTTTGCACCGTTCTGCCACCACAGCAGTTCAGGTCCACTGCCCCTCCCCAGTGCAGTGATCAGCTGCACAGCCTCAGCTCTGGTTTAATTTCCTGGCCAGTTGGAAAGGAGCCGGCTCCTGCGCTCGCCCCGCGCTTCTCCCGACGCCCTGGTTTTGATCTCCGCCGGTGGACGCCGACGCTCGGGGGACTGGCACCGTTCCCCTCATTTCCTACCGGCCCCGGTGGAGCTCCGGGACGGCTCCTGAGCCAGCCCAGCTCCCTGCAGCCCGCCCTGGCCACAGCTGCCTGTCCATGTGTGTGCAGGCAGGATCCTCCGACACGCCGTAGATCAAACCGCATCAAAGGGCCGCGGCACGGAGCTGCAGCCGTTCCCCCCCACTCCCTTGCCTTCAAAAGGTTCGAGGAAAGACCTGGATAAAAAGTGTTTCCTGCTTTCTGATGTGTGGGTAGGCCAGGGAATATTACCCTATCTGCACATCCCACCTAGGACAAGTGAGAACAGGTCTGTGTTTAAGTGTCCTAAAGCGCCTTATAGCCGCGATTAAAATAATCAACTTTTTTTACCTTTAAGGATCAATATTCCCTCTGCTCAATGAAACCACTCAGGCAGCTCACAACACCCAAGGTATCCTGAGTGCTGAGCTCTCCCCACGGCCTCACCCTCCCGAGCACATCCATGGCTTGGATCAAGCACTTCTGTACTGCACACGGCTGCGGTTGGCCTCCTGCGATCCCAGGAGCACGCTGAGCAGGAGGAATGCCACCCTCCAGGTGCTATTCCCACTGCTTCCCTTTCAAAGTGCATCCTGCACCCAAAGGTGGATGGAGCCAGAGGAATTGTCTGTGGTGAGCACTTAAAACAGAGGGGTGCTGCAATAAACACCTCACAGAATCCCAGGATGGTCTGAGTTACAAGGGACTTTAGGGCTCATCCCATTCCATCCCCCTGCCAGGGACAGCGACGCCTTCCACTATCCCAGGTTGCTCCAAACCTCATCAAACCTGGCCTTGGACACTTCAGGGATGGGGCAGCCACAGCTTCTCTAAAACCTGTGCCAGTGCCCCACCACTGGAACCCCCCTGTTTCCGTGCTGGTGTAGCAGCTGCCTCCCGAGTTTTCAGCTGTCCTGAGGGCTGACTGCAGGCTGGAGCCATTCCCCGTGCCCAGAGCCTTCTCAGAACTGCCTGGCCAAGCACGGGGAGCAGGATGCTCCCTGGACACCGGGAGCTGGGATGCTGGATGATGGAAGCAGCTGCTTCTGATGAATCCCAGCTGGTTTCTCTCTTGGCCTGGCTGCTCTGACCTCCCTTTTAAAGCCGAGTGTGGATACTCCAAGACAGAGCACTTCTCCAGCATGCTGGAAGTCAAACTGCTCCGCACCCCCATGCAGATCCCAGCTCCCTCTCCCTCTCCCCAGACACCTGATGGTCGCTGAACTCCACTCCTCCCCAGAAACCAGCTCCCACTGGAGACAGACCCACTGCTTGGCTCCTCTGGTGCTGCACCTCGGCCCAAACTAACCGTACTCAAAAGCCCTCAAACATGGTTTCAGGTTGCACCAGACGAGGGTTAGGTTGGATATTAGGGAAAATTCCTTCACTGGAAGCGTGCTCAGGTATTGAGTCAGGCTGCCCAGGGCAGTGGTGGAGTCACCATCCCTGCAGGGATTTCAAAGATGTGGAAGATGTAGCGTTTCTTCTTTCATCCCATCGACACACAAAGTGGGGGGGGAAAGGCAGAAAAGATGGAGTATCTAAAGTCTTCTCTGTAGGAAAATACCCTGAGCTCTCCAGAATCCAAAATCTTGCTGAACTTCTCTGTGTGGCTCTTATCTTGCAACCACCCCCCCTTAACCCTTTCTGGCCAATTTCTCTGACACAGCCGAGGCTTTTCCTACACAGCAACGTGCAGAAAATAGAAAATATAACTCCAAGGAAAAAATCCAACTGCAAAGCATGTCAAGCAAGCTGCCCCACGCAGCAGGCACAGGCTGTAGGGCTAGAGAGGGGAGCAAAGAGAAGGGAAGGCCTGCGCAAGGGAGTCAGAAATTAATTAGAAGAGTCGTTTTTCAAAGAGCACAAAGCAAATTATTTGGAGGAAGAACAAACCCAAGAAATCATTCTTAGCTGTTTCCCTCATCGCATGAACTGCAAAGCACAGGTGGTTTTTAAGCACAAAACAAACACTCTTTAAAGCGCCGAGTGTCCGAAGGACAGAAAGCAACGGCAGAAACTTGGCAGACGGGAGGACGAGACGCCCAAACCGGAGGAGGGAGGAGGTTCTGGGGATGCCTGTACCTCGTTTCCCAGCAGGGCAGACACACAGGCCTCCGAGGCGTCGCAGATGGCAGTGAGGTCGTGGCCACCCTCGAGGGCCAGCACGACGCGGCCCCCGGCCAGGCCCATCAGCTGCTTCGTCAGGTACCCGAAGCCTGCAACGAGGGAACAGAGGAAATGCAGCAGAAGGGCAAAGGTGGCGGCTGGAATCGGGCTCCTGGCGGAGGATCAAAGAATTAGGGAGAGGAATTACATCACATTAAAAACCCGCCGGGGATTTGAAAGGGCTCGGCGCATAACGCGAGCCAGGTTGGGCGATTCCAGCCGCGGCCTCCCTGGGATGGATCCGTGCGTCCCCCACCAGCGTCACCCCAGCTGAGAGCACCGCCGTCCCCCCTTGCCGCCCCTCGGCACCCCGAATTAAACCCAGCAGCCAACATTCCCCCTGGAGGGAGGGAAAGGGGCGGATTTCAGCTCTGGGGGAGGGAGGAGGATCGGCCCAGTTTGGGTCGGGATAGCAGCAGCGCAGTGCCCCAGAGAGATTTAGGTTTGACATCTCGTTCTCAGCAGACGGCTCTTCCCGTCTATAATATGCTATAAAAATTCCAGGGGCACCCGGCACTTTGATCAGATGACACACAATACATTTCTGCCCCCTTTAAACAAAACAGAACCGAGCGGCGAGGATTTAAAAAACGTGTCCTCGAAGCAACCTTCCCCCTCCAGGAGAAATAAAAAAAAAATAAAAGTCTAAAAAAGCCAAACAAAGGAAAAGCCAGGGAATTTCTACCTTCCATCCCCGCTCCCTGCTTTCTGCTTTGGAGAGAACCCCTTTGCGAGGTGGCAAATTAACAAATTAACAGGCAGAGAGAAACATCCACTGCTGAGCCCATAACTGGTTTTGTGAGAGGCACAATTCAACCAGCAGGTAAACGAGACCTTCCCTTTCCCAAGTGTTTCTGGATATCTCAAGGAACTTGTCTCTTGTAAATCTATTTCGCTTTATTCTTATATAAAGTTTATAGGTTCAGCTCCCTTACAAGGTTTTAAAGTTCACTGTAGAGAACAACTTTCCTGGCTGGAACAAACTCTTAAAAAATAATAATAAAACCCTTTTTGCAAGAAAAACTGTCCTCTGGATGCATTTGAGTGAAACAGTGCCAGGTAAACTCCACATAACCTGGGGGGGTGGATTTCAGTGCATCTCCCAAAAACATCCCAGACCCGAAGCAAAAAGGAGGGGTTTGTGGGTCTCTGTAATTAATTCAAAGGTGGAGAGCAGAAATATTCAGCTCAAAATTTTAATAAGGTGTCCTGGAGGAAGAAATGGACTTGTGGTAGCAATGAGAGAGTTTACAGCTGGTATTGCCTTTTTCTGCAATTTTATATTAACATCAGCATAACTCTCTAATTCAGCAGAGATGTGACTACAAATAAATTACACAATATTACATAGTGAATATTTCAAAGTTGAAATACGCTACGCTTCAAAAAAAAAAAAAAATTCAGGCTTCAGCCAGGCCAAAATATGCATTATAAAATGATAAATGCCATGAAAATTCAAAGGAAAAGGATGGAAGTTTTGCCGTTGTAATGAAAGATCTGAAATAGACCCTGAATAGTAAAACCTGGGAACGCTGTCCTCTAATCCCTAGGACAGCAGCAGAAGTAAAGCCCCCACTTACATTTTGCTGACAGATTATATCCTCCGAGAGGCGTGGGGTGCCCTTCGACTGCATCGAAACCAGATGACACCAGCACAACGTCTGGGGCAAACTCGTTGGCAATGGGCATCACTACTGTCCTGCAACACACAACAGCCGTGGCACACACGTGAGGGTGGCTCCTGAGCAAGGCCAGGGGTCTTTAAACCCTCTCACCAAACCCTTATTCCATGGCAGCAAGGCACATCTATTTCCCTGCAGGGTGAGGGCCTGGCTGGAAGAACTCCTTGCACTCTCTGGGGTTTCCCCCTCCGACACCCTCGTGTTCTGAGCAGGGGAATGGGTTGTCACGCCTTGTGTTTCCCATTTGGGATCATATCCTGATTTACGTACGTGGGAATAGGGTAAAATAACAGGGCATCCGGCACAAAACCTGGGGAACCTCACCCCAAGGCATTATCTCCACGTCCTCCCTCAAAACATCTCCTTTAGGCTTTGCAAAGAGATTCCTTCCTCCCTCGATTCCACTTCTCATTTCCCACAGCGAAAGGCTGGGGGTGTTCCATGGGGCAGAACAGCTTTAGAATGCAAATATCCCACCCAAATCCACCTCTCCCAGTGCTGCTTCCCCACCCAAATCCACCTCTCCCAGTGCCAGTTCCCCATCCTCTGACGTTCTGTTCGCTAAAAAACGGATGGAATTGCTCAGCATCCGCATCCTGTTGATGGTTAAAGTTGTATTTAAATGAAACAAGGGGTCTGTTCCTGTGGCTGCTCACTGAAAGACTTTTTTTCCCTCTGGTTCCTCTCTCTCCAACCTCCACAATTTCTCCTCAAAACCAACCCGAGGCTGCAAACACCCCCTTCCCCACATCAAGACTCACCTCCCAAATTATGTTTTTTCCATTGTAGCTGCACCTACTGAATGCTGGATGTAGCCCTAGGGCAATCTGACCTGTAATTTTCCCATTTCCCCATCCCAGGAACAGCCACCAGCCAGGATAACTTTCTACATCAGGAACTGAAGTGATTTTGCCCACATCCCAAAGCGTGGAGCTGTAAATATCTTTGCACACACGAGAACCTCACTTTATTGAGTTGAGTCTTTATGCGATGCTCTGAAAACAGAGCCCAGGGGAGCCTGTTCTGGGATGAGATGGCTCAAGTGCTACCAGGACGCTCATAAAAGCTCCCCATTTTTGCCACGAGGATATTAAACAGCCACGAGACATCTGCCAGAGTCAGCAGCTCGTGACTTCCAGCTGAGCTCGTGCCACCGCCCTCCGCAGAGTTTATTTTTTAACGGGGCATTAACCTCTGCCAGGCACTGAGCAAACCCAGCCCAGAGTCTCCACGGCCACCACGGAGCAGGGACAGGCACCCAGACACCAAAAAAAAAACCTCCCCACACACCTCCCAGCTTTATTTTTCTCCCAACTATTTGCCACAGCAACCCCAGAGCCTCCTGCGATCTCCCCACTGCTGATCTCCACACGCGGAGACCTCTGCGAGAAAAAAGGGATATAATTTTCCCTTAATCCACACAAAATCCCAACAAGGAATTTGATTTTTCTCCTCAAACGATGACGTGATTGCCCTCTCCACTTTGTCCCTGGGGGATGATTCCGTGAGGAAGACAGAAGAGCGCAGTTCTGGGTGGTGACTTTACAGTTTGGCGGAACCCACAGAAATTTTTAGGAGAAACCACCTCCCTCAGCAAGGCCTGAAGCAGCAATTCCAGAGCAAGCGCAGCGGCCGAGGGGTTTATTTTCCCTGAGCTTCGAAGTGCTGCTGAGCCCTTTCATTCCCAACCCAAGGAAAACTGCTCAAATCATCAGATTTCCTTCCCCGCTCCCCGAGCTGTGACGCCGTGGGAGCTGCTAGGATCTCAGTGGAAGTGCGGCATCACCAGAGCCAGCCCAAACCTGCCGCCCCAAGGCGTGGGGGGTGCCAGCACTGAGGAACCCGTGGCATCACGGATCCACGGGGATCCTCGGCCATGGGACAGCTCACAGGGCACAGAATGGTTGGGAAGGGCCTCAAACACCATCTCATTGCAACCCCACCAAGCACAGAGGCTCCTGAGGAACGGGGCAGTCGGTGACCCTCGGCCGGAGGGGGCTGTGGGTGACAGTGGCCGCCTCCAGCACGGCCACACGGCCCCCAGGGCTGACCCTGGAGCCCGGAGAAAAACCCCTTCTCCCAATCCCAGGACGGCACCAGCATCCCAAAGCCGCAGCCCCAGCTCTGCTTGATGCTCTCCACGGATGTAAAACTTGAGCCAGGAGGGTCAAAGTCAGAACTCCCTCGTTTTGCCTTTTTAATGGTAAAGAAAAATGACAAAAATCCGGCGTGTTTCTGAGGTTCTATCTGTGGACAATGTTCTGGACGCATCTCATCCAGCTTTTTGCTTTTTAATTCTCCCTTGCCCACAGACAAAACCAGCCCCTCCGCTCAGATCCACCCCAGTAAAGCCAAACCCTCCAGAGGAAACGAGGATTAAACTGCAAACAACCCCGTGGCTTTGCCCTGCTGATGAGACTAGAAAAAAGCCAGAAATTCAAATTATTACCTGGCAGATAAGCAGTTCTGCCTGGAACTGGGTCTTTTAAGGAACGGCTGAGGTGGCTGTAAAGTTAATTCACCGAGGAATGAATATTCCTAATGCTGAATATTCATTCAATCCATGTAGAATTTTTTTAAAAAACCAAGAAAACTGAAATTTCCTAAATTTCAGAGGCTTGTTTTGCTTGCTTAAAATAAATGAAATCCTTTTATTTGCCTGGTTACAGCTGAGCTGAACAGCTCTGCACGAGAGCAAACTGATGGCTGCAACCAGCAAAACCTCCCCATTGTGTTCTGCAATTGCCCAGGAGAGAGAGAAAAAAAATAAATGCAATTTTAGATGTATTTTCCAGAAGGCTGAATGAACAATTTTTAGCCTGGCATTAGCCAATTCCCCAATTAAATGCCTAATAAACGACAGGCAGATGAAACAATCCTACAGAGGATTATTTTGGGCTTCAAATGCTCAATTGCAGCAAGTAAATTGGTGAAACTTAGAAGGCTGAGCACTTTTTTAGAGACTTTTTCCCTCTCTTGGCCATATTTATGATTTATATATATATTTTTATATATACTATGTATATAGTTATGTATGTTAAGTGTGTATATTTATATAATGCATATATTTCTATATCTATCGGTATATTTTATATTTTATATATATCATGTGTATATTTCTATATATGTTACGTATATATGGTTTTAGACACATTATACATTTTATATATATAAACTAAAAATGTTATCCACTGCTCCTCAGGCTAACCAGCTTCCCAAAAATTCCGGTCTCTGCTTCTCCATGGTCATTTACTGTGTTAAAAGGGATTGGGAATTTGGGGATGAAATCAGCGTGGGGAGAGCATGAAATTGAAAATACAGCAACAACCGATCCAGGCAAAACATCATCATCTCTTCCCCCTCCTCCTCGCTCCTGAAATGGTTTATGGATCGAGGGAAAAACCCGAATCGCCCCAAAATTGGTTCCTGCACTTGTTTAATGCTTTGTGAAAGCGACAGGAGGAGGGGGAAGCGCCGTCCTGGCTCTTCCTTCTGGTCGAGGTGTTTTAAATAAAAACCAATGTGGAATCGAGCTGTACGTGGAATTATGGCTGCGGAGGAGGTCTTGGGGTAAGGGGAAAAAATTCCCAGACACAACACAACTCCTGGAATCATCAGGAAAACCTCCTTGCAGTAAAATTCAGAGGGAAACTCCTGCAGATAAAACATTTTTAATTTCACTAATTGCTGTTCCTGCGTAACAAGGAACCAGCCGGAGCCTTCCCATTTTTCCTGCAGGTCTCTCAGCCAGGTTTGCACCCGGATCAGGAGGATTGAGAGAGGCAAAGAGGATTTCTGCTCGTGTAAAACATTAGGGAAGGACACGACCTGGCCCAAAAACCCCTCTGAATTTTACAATGTTTGTCTCCATAACTACGGAACAACAGCGGAGACACCGGGAACGTTCTGAGGAGTTCAGGACTTTGGGAACGACGTGCCCTGCGTTTCTCCCATTAAACTGACCCCATTTCTGCCTGATCTGTGAAATCTGGGATTGCCCACACGTGCCAGGGGTGAGCTCAGGCGCAGGGTGTGGAGCTGACTCCGGCACAGCCGCGGCTACCACGGGGTACAGGAGCTCCAGGCTCCCAGAAAACTCCCCAAATCCCTTCTGATCATCCCCCCCCCGACAAAAACAGGACACCCCAACCTGGAGCTGGGGCAGCCAGTGATTTCAGCCCCGGGTTAGGGAGGTAATGAGTGACAAAGTGCAGGGAAAAGCACATTTTGAACTCTTGTTTTCACTTCTGATATGTCTCGGTGGCATTAAGGACCATCCAGAGGTCAGGACAGCCTGGGCACCCCAAGACTGGGGAGATAATATTTGGAGACAGGATGAAAATCACTGATGTGAGTTCCCATCTTTTTTTTTGGATGGAGCAAACCCACACTGAAACAGGTTTTCAGCGTGGGGATGTGATTTCACTGGGATTTATTTATTCCCTCATTTCTCTCATTTAGAAGGACAATTATCCCAGTTATTTTCATTTCTCAAATCCACACATTGAAATACACCAACAAAAAATGAGGAGCATGTTGCTTATTTAAATGTGCTCCCTTTACGCAGAAAAAGGACTTTTTTCCCTAAAAACAGATGGGCATGTGAAGAGTTAAGGCTCGCAAAAAAAAAAAAAAAAAAAAAAGTCTATCAGTATCTTTGCCTAGCTCAAAGGATTTCCACTGATTCCTCTCCAGACTTCAAAGCCTCGCAGTTTGGCATTTGGACTGGTTTGAATTAAAGCTCAGTTCTCCACTGCGAGTTTCCAAGTTCATGGTGAAAATGCCTCCTGCTTCTGGAGTTCATTATGGCCAATTTTCTTATCTTTTCTTCATCTTCGGTTTGATCCCCGGCAAATGCAACGTGGCATTCGACGGGGTGGAATAACAAGGTGCTGCCTTGAAGGCATGTATTGTCTCAAGGGGCTAAGGCAAGAAAAGAAGGGGGGAAAAAATGGGATATATGACCCATTCCCTTCACTTTCTAACTCTCGGGGGACTATAAATTGCTAACTTCAAAGCGTTATTTTACATTAAAATCAATAGAAAGATTCGGGAGGGTGGGGGCGTGGGGGGGGGGCAAAAATGTTTTTCAAAGGAGCTGGTTAAGATTTAAAAAGGTCATTGATAATGTATTATCATGGCCAAACTTGGCGTAGGATGAAAAAAAAGCTTCTCGTTTAACTTATGGTTAGACTGAAGGTGTGCAGGCTCCGGGTGGAGCATCGCTCAGCTCCCCGAAAACTCCCCAAAATAAGGGCTGTGAGCAGCTCCAAAGGCTGTTCCCTAAACAGCTGCAGTGTCCAGGCAAGCAGACCCCAGGAATGGCTGGCAAAGGCCTCACCGGGCAGCCCTGAGCCTTCTCCAGGAGCCTGGAAAGTCAATTAACATTCAACGTGCCCGCGTCCCCCAGCTCCGGCTAACGAAGAGATCCATCCTGGGGACTGCTGGGACAGCCAGGCTTCCACTCTGGAGCACAGTGCTGCCTTCCCGGGCCAGCAGTGACACAAATGGCAGTGATTTGATGTCATCTGAAACCGCGTGTGTCCTCTGAGGGCTTTTTGGTGGCAGAACGAAGAGGGGGAAAAGGCACAGACCCACGGCACAGGGGAGGCAGGGGGTGGGACAGGACAGTCTCTAAGAGAAATCACGGAATGGTTTGGGTGGGAAGGAACCTTAAATCTCATCTTGTTCCACCCCCTGCCATGGGCAGGGACGCCTTCCGCTATCCCAGGTTGCTCCAACCTGACTTTGGACACTTCCAGGGATGGGGCAGCCACAGCTTCTCTGGGCACTCTGTGCCAGGGCCTCTCTTGGGTGAATAACATTAAAATTTAAAGCTTATCAAAAGCCAAATCAAGGAGGATGGCACAAGGAGAAAGAAACCCAGCTGAGGTGAAAAATGCATTTGTGAGAGGGAAAACTCAGTAGTTACCTGAAAGCAGTTAAATATTCTGTGTCTCCCATGGGCGGGTCCAGGCCACCAGTAAATGCCATGTTAACATTGAAACCAACTCCTGCTCCCGTGCCAACCTGGAAAAGGGAGATGGGACTCTTAATCAGAGAATTCTGGCAACACATCTTTGCTGTCCTCACGTTCCCCCAGGTGGATTTGGATTTGGATTTGGATTCAGTAGTGAGGTGCTAAAGAGGTCAGTTTTTCCCTGGTCCCCGAAACAAGAGGGAAAATAAAGCTCCTCCCTGCTCAGATCTTTGTGAGAGCTGAGGACCAGTGGTGTTTGACTGCTGCTCACCCCAAAAAAAACCCACCCCATCATCAACTGGACCATCTTGATTTTTTTGCAGCAGAGCGTGCTGCATGTAATACCTTTCCATAATTCATTTTCAGCTTGATTCAGGAGCATATTTTATATTTCACTACAGTTTCAGCTGGGGAAAGAAGCGTATTTTAATCAGAGTGAGCTCCCCCTCTGCTGGAGAAAAATAGGATTCACAGAGAAGGGATTTTGGCTGCTTGAGGGACACGTGGGTGGGAGATGTAAATACATCCCTCTCCTTGCTTGTACTGCAAATGTCCCCATCTGCCCTGCCTGCAACTACCTGAGAGAGGGGAAAACTGAAAAATAAACCAGGGGTTTCCAGCAAGTTCTACTTTTTTTTAGCCAAGAAGGTCTTTGCATATGAAGAAAAAGAATTAAAAAGTGAAAATTAACCTGTTATACAATGCACAGCTGGATAAAACTGCATGGCTTTTATTGCACATTTTTCCTTGTGCTGGTGCAAATATTTTCGGTAGAAAAGCACAGGGGTGGGTGTTCATCTATCCACGGTGGGTTATTTATTCACTGCTGGCTCAAATCAAACTTGTTTTGTATCCTTTCTTTTATTTGGTCTAAAATGACACATCTAAAAATGACTCTTTTTGTAAACCAGATTGCTAAAAAGCAGAAATCAAGCCTGATACAAAGGGCTGTTCATTCACTACAAGAGGGTGATGGAGCAGCATCATGTCACATTTAAGTTTCTTTAGAGGTTGAAATGGAAACACTGATGTTTTCTCAATCAGAAAATGTAAAACTGACAGGGTTTTCAGATGTCACCTGGAGAGTCTCAGAGCACTCTAAGTATCCCATAAAATTTCCCTTTGCTAACTCACTCTGGAGGACCACATTTCCTGCCAGCCCAGAGGCAAAGGAAGGAGGCACCCACCCAGAGCTCAGCTCCCAGCTCCACTGGCCCAGCCCTCCTGCTGCAGGCTCTGAGGACACCACCAGGAAAGGGAGATTTGCTCCAGCAGTGTCTGTGACTGGCCCTCAAATCCCACAAATCTGGGGTGGAGGTGCAGCCATGGTGGTGGTGAGTGGTGCCTGGGCAGGGCCAGGAGAAAGAAGGGGAGGTGGAGAAGGGCCAGGAGAAGGGCCAGGAGAAGGGGAGGTGGAGAAGGGGAGGTGGACGGGCTCCACGGCTGTGCCAGGAAAACCGAGTGCGGGTGGTGCAGCCATGGACAATCTGTTCCTTCTGCATCTAAGGAACAGCTTCTGCCGAGGAAGGGGAAATCCTGAAGAGGACACCGAGTGCTGGGACAGCTGGCAGAGGGCTCCTCTGGAACAGGTTGTCCCACAAGGGCTGGAGAGCTTAATTGCAGTGACTCATTTGCTGCTCGTTAGCCAAGCGCGCCGTCCCGCCAGCTCCAGCCGGCACACGGTGCCCGCGGCTGGGATCCGGATCACCCGGACCTGGCGTGGCCTTGGATGGGAACACACAACCCCAGAGGAGCTCTGGCGAGGTGGCAGGAGCTCTCTGCGAGCCTGGCAGGGGTTCCCCGGGGTTCTGGGATCCATGTGCTCACCTCATCCGGAGCGCCGCTGCCCGGGAAGAAGTTGCCATCATCGTAGCGGTGTAGTGAGATGTAAAGGACATTGGGATCGTTGTAGAAGGCCTGCTGAGTACCATTCCCGTGGTGGACATCCTGCAGGGACAGGGGTCACAGGAGGGAGGTTCATCCCTCAGTAAAAACACGGATTAAAGGCGTCAGTTCGGGATTTGGAGGCGTTTTCCTTGCTGCTGTGCTTGGTTTTCTGCGCTTCTCCGAGCTGGCCGAAGCAGTTTGAGGGGAATGGGAATAACCTGCTTTGCACGCCTGGCTTCAGGTTACACTCCTTGTGTATAAACACAGTCCCAAGTGTCTGTCAGACTGAGACAGGGCTCATTTACCTGGATGGAAAGGACTGGATTCACACCAGTCTTGGGGGATGGAGACACCGGGATATCGGGATGTTTGTTGCCCCACAGCTGCATCTTTAGTGTGTGGGGTGAGCACCGATGCCAGTAAAGCTCTATTGGAGCCAGGCTAAACAACACAAGCCAGGAGAGAGCCCCTGCTGAGCTGCTGTGTGGTGCACAAACACAGCCTGTGACAGGACAGGTACCCAAAATGCCCCTCCCTGGCACGCAAAACAGCTGGGAAGCGAGGAAGAAAACATCCACCCAGTAGGTCCAAAAGACAAATAAATCCATTTTAACTTGTGGGTTTAACCCGTGGGTCATTTGTGGCAACAGAACCAAAACTTTAGGCTGATACCCAGTCACTCCAATGCCTTCCTAGCCACATAAAACCTACTAAAAAATAAAAATCTATACATTGCCACAGCAGAATCCCAAAGAAGCCCTTTCTTTTTATTTGAAAACTGTGGTCCCTTTAAGAATTTTTTCTCTCATTAAAACACTTTTATTCAATTACAACCCCAAATTTTGGTTTGCAGACCACAGGCGAGAAGTTTTTCACTGACTTACAGAGCTTGCCCTTGCAAGAAGAAACCCACCCAGAATAATTTCCACCTGCCCTCCCCAAAGGGAAAGAAGAGGCATTTACTCACCCAGTCCACTATGAGGATTTTGCTCACGTTGAGCCTTTGCTGGAGCAGCTTGGCTGCGATGGCCACAGAGTTAAAATAGCAGAAACCCCTGGAGAGGGGAGACAAGAGGAAAAGAGAGGTGTTAATTATAGATTTTTGTGGTCCCAGTGCATCCATCACCTAGCTGGAACACAGGAGGAAGGAATTCCTTCTGCTCTCACTCTTCTTTCCTCCCTGGAAACATGGAATGGCTTGTGTTGGGAGGGACCTTGAAGCTCATCTCGTTCCATGGGCTGGGACACCTTCCACTAGACCCACTTCCCGCTGGAAGTGCTGAATTCCAGCAGCAGGCACCCTGCCACCTCTAGAGAAACAGGGAATTGTCCCACACCTGCCCAAACCCACTGCTGATCCTTGCTAGAAAACAGCCCCCCGAAAGCACTAAGCAGGGTCTTACCCTGCTCCAGAGAATCTGGGGAGCTTTGAACACCACACATCTCATCTAGCAATAATCAGAAGTTCCATAGCGACAAGCTAACAGAGTTCCTCTGGAATTTCCAGCTGTGGATGCCCCATCAAAGGAGCACTGGAGCAGGAAATACTCACATGGGTGTGCTCTCCTCCGCGTGGTGACCCGGGGGCCGGACAACAGCAAATCCATTCTGCACGCAAAAAAACAAGGAAAGGAGAAAGTCAGAGGGACAAGGATGGATGCAGGGGTTGCAGCCAGAAGCCTCAATCCTGTTTGGGATCTCTGGAGTTGCTCTTGATGGGTTCCTCACAAGGTCATGATGCCTTCCCTCGTTGTGGAGGCAGGGAAAGCTCCTGGAGCTGCTGCGCGGCAGAGCCCTGAGCAGAGCCCTGCACAGGGCACGGCTGAGGGTTGTTTCCGTACCAACCTTCAGTTCTCCCGTGGCCACTTTGAACACCAGCTCGATGACACAGCCCACGGCCAGGCGAGCGGCGCCGGACGAGTGCACCTCGTTCCAAATGGTGTCACTGTCGACCTGATGGGGACACACAGGAACCGTGGCTTAGGAGCAGGGAGGGCAGCCAGGAATCAGGAGAGCCCTGTCTTATAAAGGCATCGCTCACGTGGAGTGACAGGACAAGGGGAATGGATTTAAACTGAAAGGGAGTGGGTCTATTTCGGATATTGGGAAGGAATTGTTCCCTGGGAGGGTGGGGAGGCCCTGGCACAGGGTGCCCAGGGAAGCTGTGGCTGCCCCTGGATCCCTGGAAGTGTCCAAGGCCAGGTTGGAGCAGCCTGGGCTAGTGGAAGGTGTCCCTGCCCACAGCAGGGGATGGAATGAGATGGTCTGTCAGGTCCCTTCCACCCCAAACTATTCCATGATTCTGTGACTCTGTGACCACAGAATCAGCACTTCTCTTTAATTGCTCCTGATCCCAGATGAAATAAAAAGGTTTGTGAAATAATTCCGTGATTCTTTAAAGTAAAAAAATCCACAGTAAAGAGGGATGTTTAGTGATGGGCATTTCAAAGAGGACAGCCTGGGAGTGACAGCAGCTTCCCAGGGGGACCACGAGCTCACCCACCCTAACAACAGACCTCCAGCATCCAGTGCTGACTACACAGATTCGCTTCAACGCTGAATTTTTGACAGAACTCTGCTATTTCCCCCCTGGAAACGTGCAGACAGGCCACGGGCAAGGCGAGGCACCCCGCAGGCACGCCCGTGTTGCTGTTATTCCAGGTGGTGTCCGCGGATAAACGGGACGTTCCTCACCGGGAAGGATCACCGGCAATTTTTCACACATTACTCTGCCTCGAGGGTATTTATGGAAACAATGGCAAAAAGGAGAGATGGAAAGGAAGAGATTATTTGTCGTGTCTGGGTCACTGAGCTGTGAGAAGACACAAGCGGCCCCACGTGGCTGGGGCCGTGATTGGAAATGATTCCAGCTCTGTGATCGTGGATGGCTTCTGGTAGCATCCACCTCGAGGATGCTTTGGAAGCCACAATAAACTAAGAAAGCACTTGGAGAGCACCAAAAAGCCTCTGGGAAATGCCACTGCATTGTGGGAGGGCCCTACAGTGACAATTTGTGGCCTCGGGGCTCCTCTGGACCCCTGTAAGTTCGGGCAGTAAATGGGAACGGCAGCGTGATGGAGTTTGAGTTACACACAGCTCCAGGAATCCTGGATCAGGACTGCACACGTGCAGGGGAGGGCACTGACCTGACCAGGTCTCTCCAAAAGCCCCTAAAGAGGTGGGAAGAAGACCAAGCTGCTTCTCCTCCCCCCTGAGCAGTGCACTGGTGCAGGGCCCACCTTTGGGACCACTCTGACCATCCATGAGTGCATCTAGCCCATCCTTGGGCACANCTCCTGTCACTGGATCTGACCATCCATGAGTGCATCTAGCCCATCCTTGGGTACATCTAACCCATCTTCGAGCACATCTAACCCATTTTTCTTGGGCTTTGGAAGAAAATGCCTCAGGACACCAGCAGGGAAGAGCTTCCCTTCCTGCCTGGACACAGCGAGTTCAGGGCTCCTTCCCTGGGCCCTCTTCATTCCCTGTGAGGCACCAGGGGACTGGAAATACAAGATACCCAAATTCACGTGTCCTGAGGGGCCAACAGACCCTCAGGTGCCTGTTGGGGCCAGGTTTTCCCATAAAATAGACGGGATTCTTCAGTGCCAGAGCCAAGCACTGCCACGCTCAGGCCCCTGCAGAAACCAGGCTCCTGCCAGGAGCATTCCAGGAGGAATGAGGAGGGCAAGACAGAGAGGATTTTCAGTGACATTATTTCTGCAGGAAGAAATTCAGTAAGAAGAAATTTTCAGTGACATTATTTCTGCAGGAAGAAATTCAGTACTTAGGAAAAAAGGATTCTACAAGGAATGTCCAAAATGAAACCCAAAGAGTTTTTCCTTCCTCATAATAAAAATTACGATTTCCTTACAATAGTTTCCTTCCTTTAACAAAAACTCAAGGTTTTTTAGCCAATATCCACGATGAGGGTCCTACTCACACTGCAAATTCCTCCTACTCACACTGCAAATTCCTCCTACTCACACTACAAACTCTCCTATCCTCTAATGTGCAGCTATTTCACAATTAAATGAGCACCTTACAAAAGATTTCATTATTCAACAATTTAATCTAGCTGAAAAACTGCACAGGTAAGAAATCCAGCACCAGGGCAGGTAGACACAGGTTGTACCAGAGCTCCAGACCCTGCAAAGTGAAGGAATTCTGCTCTTCCCTCACAGAGGAAGACACCCTACCGTGTCTCCTCCTGCTCCCAATTAAACAATCCTCACATTCTGTTCCTCCAACTTGCTAATTAGTTCCTCCTCATTTCCATTCCACGCAAGTCCTGTCCGTGGTCTCTGCTCTGCAAGAACTGACTTTGCTTGCGCAGTTAAAATTGTTGATAAGCTCTAATCAAAGATTAGAGCACCCAAAAATAGAATCACCTACTCTGGAGAAGATCAGCAACACAAACACCTCTTAGAGATGGAGATCTTGAGATATTTTTAGAACACGTGCAGAAAAATGATGCAGATCTTCAGATATTTTTAGAACGTGCGCAGCAAAACACTGCACAGAAAAGAAAACAAATTTATCAGCTATCCTAAAATCAAGCCTCTGAGTGTTCTGAAGAATCTGGATGCAAGTGTGCTGGGATGGTCCTGCAGCTTTGCAAAGCTTAAACTCCCTTCCCCAAAACCTTCTTCTAATTATCCTGGATCAGGGAAGGCCGTGCTGCGTGGAAGTCGGACGTTGAAAAGGGGTGTGAGCTGCAGAGGAGCGAAGCTGAGCAAAATTCCCGAGTGATCAGCAGAAATAAATGAGTGACGTTTCACTCAGAGCTCACATCTGTTGATTTCAGTGCTTCTGTGCTTGCTTTCTTCCTTTCCTGCTAGGCTGCAGAAGGGGGGAGGTTTGTCAGCGTCAGCTACGGCCATGGGAAGGCTTCTTTGGAAAAATGAACAAGGAAAAAGAGTTTCCAAGCACCTGGGAACAAATTTATCCTTTTTCCCCTCGATTTCAAGTCCCCGAGACTGAGTTTTTAATTTAAACAGAGAGTCTGAAAGGTGTTATGGGATGAAGGGATTTGCTCTGAACTGTTTTCCTGCTGCTTCACCCCAAGAGCTCCAGGAGCGTTTGGACAGCGCTCCCAGGGATGCCCAGGGTGGGATTGTTGGGGTGTCTGTGCAGGGCCAGGGCTTGGATCAATGATCCTGGTGGGTGCTTTCAAATCTGGATATTCTGTGATTCACTCTCCCTTGGTCTGGTTTTTTTGTTCCTTTCCTATTGACTTTATGACATCATGTTTGCCCCCTGAAAAATATTTGGCAAACCAGGGGGGAACGGCTTCGCACTGAGAGAGGGCAGGGTGAGGTGGGATACTGGGAAGGGATCCTTCCCTGGGAGGGTGGGGAGGCCCTGGCACAGGTTTTGCTGGTGGGATTGCTAAAACACTGCACCAAAGTCAGCAAATATTCAATATGAAGGGTCAGTGGAGACAACCAAGCAGCAAACCCCATCTTTATTGGGAGCATATCAGGAATACCAGCGCCAAGGCGCTTCCTGCCCTGATTTGGGATTTAATGCAAGACTTCTGGGCCCGTGCTGGGCTCAGACACTGTCTCTACTTGTTACCATTCAGCCTTCATTTGCAAATGATAATTTTTTATTTTTTTTTTTTGCTTTGAATGGCATGCCTGACTGCAGGGCAGAGTAAATCCAAACCTTTTAAGCTCTAGCCAAAAATTTGCCATGAATTAGGCGACTGCAGCATATTTACAATACAAAATAAAATATCTCCACGAGTGGCGGTACGAATAAACGACGATTATTCTCTTTTTTTTTCTTCCTTTTTTTTTTTTTCTGACAGGATAATTTTCAAAGCAGCGATTTTGCAAAGACTCAGGAAGAAAACAATTTTGTTTCATTTCCATAACAGAATCCAGACCTTGAAAATTCAACCTCACGAGCTACAATTATGCAGCAGAACTACCACTGTGAATTTTCAAACACAATGCCCTTTATTGTCTCTTCTCATTCTTTTCCCCTTCCTGTTCTCCACGATTTTCTGTCCTGTCACCCTCCACAGAAACTCTGGAGCAGAAAAGTCAGACTTGAAAGGGAAACTTTTAAGCTTTCAGGCTTCAAAGGAAAACAAGAAAACCTTCAAAACAAGGTATTTGGGGTTTGGGGCTTTTTCGGCTTTATGGGAACAAACAACAACAAAAAGTCTGATTATATGGAAATTTGACAGCTGAAAAGTAACGCTCAGCTTTCCCATGGGGGATGGAGGGGCATTTCAGTCACCTCCTGGAGAACCCACGTGGATTATCCCGGAGCTGGAGAATGAAAGGTGCCAGACGCTGTTTCACTCCAGGGCAGCGATGCACCGAACTCGCCACGCACAGGAATCTCTACGTTCCCAAACAACTGCCCTTCAGCAGCACTGCTGCGCGGCCACGCTTCCCACCTGCTGTGGGAGGCAGGCAGCCCCGGGGCCCCGAGACCGAGGATGGAACACCTCCAGCAGCACGAGCACGCCTCGCTTTCCACGGAGAACAGCACCGGGGCTGCTTCCAAACGCAGCAAACCCCCACACCATCCAACACCCCTGCCTGGGAAATGAGGTTTTCTCCCCCTGAAAGGCAGAGTCCAGCCGTGCCTCTGAGCAGTCACACGCGCTCGGGCTCTCCGGAACAGCTCCGAAACCCTCGCGCTGCTTTTGAAGAAAGGCACACGTGAGGCCGGGGCACCCCAGGCAGCCCCTGTTTATGGGCAGCATCTGGCTGCAATTACCCACTCGAAGGAATGCAAAGCACCAGTTTTTGTTAGCGAGGGCACCGGGAGAGAACAAACAGGACGTTATTTACACATTAAAGGGAGTTACTCACCCCGACACCACCGCAAGGCAGCCTGACAAACATCGACGTTAGGGAACCTGCGGGGGGGACAGAGAACGCACCCCGTGAGTCAGAAAGTCAGAGGTCACCAGATTCCGGGGCCAATTCTGTGGCAATGCCGCAATCTCTCCGAGCACAGAAACACACACACTGGGGGTTTTCTTCCCGTTTTCATCCAGCCCTGTTACAACAGACACCGCGCACACGGCGCGCACGCCTGGGCTCCTGCAGAAGCTGTCTACAAATCACTCATTTTTAGGCAAGGTTTGGGTGCTGCCTGATGTTTCGAGACCATAAATGATGGAGATGCCACCAACAATCACTCAGCGTGTCTCCTCAGATGAGCACTTTAACCCCTTCCCACCGAGGGAGGACAGGAAATCATTAAAACACCCCAATTATCACTCATCTGCAGTTACTAGATGACTTTGGAGAGCACGGGCTCCATAAAAGAGGAAGACAGAAAAATAAACCAGCGGCAAGCAAAGAAAAACCATGTGTTTTGACTGAAATAGCAAAACCAACAAGGAGGATTTGAGAAAAATGGAGAAGACCATCTGCAGGGCTGATTTTGGATCTGCAGGAAATGTAACGCCCCTTTCTGGGCTCGTGTGTGAGCAAACTGTCCTCCGTTCAAAATCCTGTGGGGCCCTGAGCAGCCTGGTGTGGTGGGAGGTGTCCCTGCCCATGGCAGAGGGTGGGGTGGGTTGAGCTTTAGGGTCCCTTCCCACCAAAACCGTTCTGGGATTCTGTGATTCCATGAAGGCACATCCCCCTTTTCACTTGCAGAAGCTTAACAAGAAACATCCTGTGTCCTGAAAAGCCTTTTCCCTTTTAGGCTGAGGTTTCTCAGGCTTTTTTTCTTCCTCACAGAAGTATCAAAGGCAAAGAGTTTACAAGGAGTCATCAGGCACCTGCCAAGACACTCAGCCCTAACAAAGTCCCATTTGCATCCCTAAACCTCACACACAGCTTTGCCCTCAGCCTTCAAACCTGCCCTGAATCCACCCTCTAACGTGTTTCAAAGAACCCCACGAAGCTGGTTTGTAAATGTAAAAGCCTTTCAAACCCCCAGCGGGAGAAGACGGCTGAAGGAGGGGGTTTTTACAGGCGTGTTCCCCTCTCCACTCGGAGCTTTTCCCTGATATCCTCGCTCAGGTCCTGCCCTGTGGAAACCATCAGGACAGAAAGGGGTCCTGAGGGCTGGCAGCCAGTGCCACTGTCAGCATCTCCAGGCTAAGATGGTGCCAGGTGGGCTTAGGAAACCAGGTCTAAGCCCAGTTAAGAGCTACTGGACATCCCCTTCTACTAGAGACCCTTGGGGACCAGACCCGCAGTGCCAGGGCTTTTCTGCAAGTTCTATCCAAACAGGGAATGTTCTGTACTGGAAAGCCCTCAGGTGTCAGAATTTCTCTTCTCTGTAGGATTAAACTTGATCTCTACAGACACTTTAAAATGAGTGATTAAAGCCACGGTGGGCACAGAACTACAGGAGCAGAGGCAGAGCAAGGGCTGCTTCCCCCACAGGTTCTCTACAGAAACCATCAGAAATGGCTCAGCAATTGGGGTATCCCCCCCAAAATATTATCCAGATAAACGGCATCTCCAAAGGCATCTGTGGAACTGCTGAGACAGATCACACCCAGACTCAGAGAGGCAGTGGAAAAGTATCCCAAGAGAATCTTCTCAGATCTCCCGGGGAAGATTTACCGAAGTTCCTTCGGGCTGACGGTTTTCCACTCCCAAGCATGTGACATCATAAATTCCTGGAAGTTTACATCCTCACGGAGCTATCATTCAGCTGGAGGTGTCTACTTTTGGGTTCTCTGGCTTTAAAGAGGTGGGAAGTGAGCTATAAATCCAGCGCTAATTGCATGTTTAACTACTGGCTAATGGCCTCCCTCTCTGGGAGCTCATGGACACACTGAGCAAAATCTTTCCAGCTCCTTTGCTGCGACCACTACATCATGCAGGCCATGGAGTTAATCCTCTTTTTACATCATCCAAAGCCAGGCTAATCCCAAAATAAACTTTCTCAACGTCTAGGTTCCAGAACTGTCCTATTTTTTTTTTTCTTTTGCTGATCCCCGCGTGAGACCTTCCCAAATTGCCCCTCCAGCCTGCTGCTGCAAAAAGGCAGGAAGCAAAGGGAGGTGATGATGCCTCCACGGAGGTGCTAAAATCCGTGTGGTTTGGTTGCTTTGGGGGGGTTGTTTATCTGAACATCCACCCCTTAGAATTTCTGCTGGGAAAATACCATTTTTTGGATATTTTTGTCTGGATTTTACAACAGACACGGCCCTGTTTCAGGAAGATTTGGTCTCCAGTGAAGGGGATAAACAACCCTACTCCAGATTAAACAAATGAAGAGGCCCCTGCATCTCTCTTGCTGATTATCCATACAAATCTGACAGGGATTTGTTGATGCCTGTGCAGCTGCTTGGGGGCTGCACATCCAAATCCTCGGGAGGCAGTTCCAGTTCCTTCCCTAGCCATGGATAACTTTCTGAGACACAGAGTGTCCAAGGATAAAACAAACTGCCTGAACTATCTTTCCTCCTCAGGAAAACATCCTTTTAGGTTCTGAAGACATCAAAGAAAGATTAAGCTGCCTAGGGTTTAGGGGGATCTGCCTGAAGAGAGGGAGATGGATCTTGTGCACGGAGGTGTGAACAATCCTCTTGGAGCTGCACAGGGCTGAGGATGGAGGGAGCCCCAACATCTCACCCAGGGGTCAGGAAGGGGGATCTCCCCCCCAGGGAATGATACCTAGAAGCTTCTTGCTGTCCAGTTTCTGCCTGTTCAGAGGGTTTGTGCCGTAGAGCAGCGTGTGGGCTTCCGAGTGAACCGTCTGCAGCTCCTCCAGCGTCGCCTTCCTGCCACGGATGCACTGCAAGGGGAAGGAAGAGGGTGAGGAAATCGCTGGTGAACTGCTCGGCTCTCTCCTCTGTTTCCTCAGCAAGCCACCAAGACAGACAGCAAAACACCAAAATGGGTCCTGAGGTGGAAAAATTCAGGGCTTGGGTGAATCCCTCACTCGCAGCATTTATTTGCTTGGCATGGAAAGTCATCCTCAGATCCATTCGAGATAAAGAAGGAAACTTTGAGACAGGTGCTGGCAGGAGGTGGTGGGGATGAAGGAAAGGTGACCAGAGAGATAAGGGAGTGCATCCTGAAACGGTGAGGCAGAGCTTGAAGAAAGCCAGCAGGGAGTTCAGGCAGAAATTGAGCATTTTTGGAAAAAGAGAAGAGTCTGGTGAGGCTGAAAGCCACCGGTGGTCAGGAGGGAAACACAGCTGGAAAGCAGGTGAAGATCAACAACAGCTCCCATCGTGAGAGCAACCAAAAGCACCGAGTTAAGAACAGAAATCAAGGAAAATAAATTTTCCTTCAGGAAATCTGCAGGAAATTAGGGCCAATAATATTGCCTGGGATCTTACAGTGAGGAACTCATACATTAGAGGACATCTGTAACACCCACTGAGGAGGCCAGGCAATTAGCAACGAGGTTAATTTGGTCCCAGATAATCCCAGAATTCGATTAGATGGGTATCCACAGACAGAACCAGGTTTGAAAGGGATGAATGAGGGCAGGACAGGGAAATTTAGGCAATGGCAATGCTGCCACCACGTGGATGTCTCATCTGATGGCTCGGGAATGTTTCCAGCCAGATCCTGACTCTGCTGAAATATTTATGCTCTGGGATTCAGCCCCCTCAGACGCTCGAAGAACTGATGAACACACACTTATACCCCCATTTATCACCACTGCTGTTAGTTGTAACTAATAACCACTCGTTAATTTTTATTATTACTCTTCATTCTTTCTGTTTAATATCAAAGCTTTTCTCTTCGTTCGCTTGCTCTTAAAATGGATCGAATAAAGCGAATTTCACCTCTCGTGGTGGAACAGTGCTCAGTGCCACCCTCCTACCCCCTCTCCTTTTACAGCATGGCTTGACCATTACCCATTGAAGAGCACACAAAAAGTTATTAAACCACAGAAAAGCTGTTGCTCCACGGTTTTTGCTGGAATGATCGGAGGGATAACAAATGAGAGTGTTACATCATACCTTGCTCTTTTCTTCGGCATAATATAATAATAATAGTAATAACAAATGTAATAATATTAATAATACTAATAAAAACAATAACGTGGCCTTTTCTGGTGCTCTCCTCACCTCGCACTTGCCCCGCAGCCCCGTCTCCTGGAGCCTGGACCAGATGCTCTGGATCCTGCCCGCGTGCTCGGGGTGGCTGTTGGTGTTTCCACAGGTGCACTGGTGCTTCAGCATCAACGTGTCGTACACAAGGCCTGCAGGAGAGGGGACAGAATTGCTCTCAGGTTATTAAAAAAAAACACCAAAAATTTGCCAGTTATACAGAAAAAAAAAAAAGCGTATTTTGCACTTTGGAGTCAAAGGTTCTGGGCCAAAACTGTGTGTTCAGCCCGGAGCCACAGAGAACTGAAAATCCAAACCTGCACCCACTCCTTCCCATGGAAATCCTCAAGGGATATAGAAAAGAAATCAGTACCGAGATGGGAAACTAAATGCCAGGGGGAAGGTGTGAGCCAGCACAGGAATGGGATCTGGGATCCAGGACTTTTCCCCTGGCTGCCAAAACGCCTCCAGGGCTTGGGATCAAAACCCAGAAGGACCAAGTCGTTCACTGAAGCCTTTGCACTCGGTTATTTGTTAATTAAGGCCATTAGCGCCCACTCGGGCATCGTTATTCGGCGTGGCACCGAGGTGTTTAGCCGAATGAGGGGCTCGGGCAGCTAAATCCCCCTGCATTCCCAGGGATTTATGGCATGACAGCAGCGCTGGAGGCTTTGATTCGTGCTCCAGAGTTGCCTGGGTACGATTTTGAGAAGGGAAGTTGGGATTCCATAGCCAGTATTCCGACCTGAGGAAAACAACAGCCACGCAGTCCCAGCGACAAAAGACCTTTAGTTTTTTTCTCTCGAGCAAAAGACATGAAGTCAAATGTTTAAATCCGTCTGTCCTTCAACCAGAAGCTCCAGAAAACAGAATAAAAGCGGTTGGTTTGGGGTTTTTTCCCCAAGAAAAGGGTTTCTTGCAGGAAATACCTGTATGAAAGTTGATCCAAGGGCTGGAGCCCCTCTGCTGGGAGAGCTGGGGGAGCTCACCTGGAGAAGGGAAGGCTCCAGGGGGACCTTGAGCCCCTTCCAGAGCCTGAAGGGGCTCCAGGAGAGCTGGAGAGGGACTGGGGACAAGGCATGGAGGGACAGGACACAGGGAATGGCTTCCCACTGCCAGAGGGCAAGGATAGATGGAATATTGGGAAGGAATTCCTCCCTGTGAGGGTGGGGAGGCCCTGGCACAGGGTGCCCAGAGCAGCTGTGGCTGTCCCTGGATCCCCGGCAGTGCCCAAGGCCAGGTTGGACATTGGGGCTTGGAGCAGCCTGGGCTAGTGGAAGGTGTCCCTGCCCGTGGCAGAGATTTAAAACTAGATAACCTTTCAGGTCCTTTCCAACCCAAGGTTTTCCATGATTTCTATGGAATCCAAAGGTCTTGATGAGAACCCAAAGCCTCTGAAGGCAGCAGTGGCAGGAACTGGGCCCAGCTCCCGTTTCCAAGGATGTGCACCCCAGCTGACAGCATTCCAGGGAAATCCTGGGCGAGCACACCCGCGCCGTGGCGGGCACGGCTGGATCCGTGTTCCCAGCTCAAGCACGGACAGATAGCACAATCTGGGAGCTCACAGGGAACCCTGAGAGCAGCCCTGCACACCAGCTGGAGCTGAGGCTGTGCCCCTGCACGTTCCCCGAGCCTGGCTCCAGCTGCAGTCCCACCTCGTGGCTGGGTGTGGGCCCGCCGTGCCACCGGGAATCTTGGCTCCCTGCTCTGGCCCCGGCACTCGCAGGTCTGCAGCCTCAGGGGAGGTGGCTGGCAGCTCCTCGCTCTGCTGTAGGTGAGTGCAAAGGGAAAAAAACACCCCCCAAAAGGCAAACCACGCTCGGGTCTAGGGAGAGAACAGAGCCCTGGTAATTGGCTGCCCTCGGGTCAGCCAAAGTTCACTTTGGAGGAGGTTGTGCTGCACACCTCACTCGAGGTCTCCCGTGCTTGATTCACAGCATCAAACACCACCAGGAGCTGCTGGGCCAAGGCAAGCTCGGAATTCACCTGAGGAGAAGCTTTCACCCCAGTCTGAGTTTAACTGAGCTAGCGCAAGGTCTTAAACTAAAAGAAATTTGGATTGGATTTACGGAAGAAATTCCTGCTGTGAGCGTGGTGAGGCCCTGGCTGTCCCACCCCTGGAGGTGTTCCAGACCAGGATGGACAGGGCTTGGAGCAACCTGGGACAGGGGGAGGTGTCCCTGCCCATGGAACTGGATCATCTTCAAGACCTCTTCCAACCCAAACCACTCAAGGAGTCTCTCCCACCCCAAACCTGGTGTTTACAGAAGTTGGTTCATCAGTGGTTCCTCCCTTCCCAAGGGTTCGCTGGTAACAGCAGTGTCTCAGTGAAGTTCTTCTGTGCTGCCATCACACGTCACTCATCACTTCTCTTTCCTAGAAACCAGCCCGGTGGAAAAGGGAGCTGTTCCCAGCTCCTTGCTGTGGCTGGGGACACTCAGCTGCAGACATACACACACTCACACACACACACACACACACACACACACAGAGGGAAGCTCGGCAATTTGAGCTCAAAATACAAAACTACACTGGCTGTTACAAGTTAATTGAAGTGGTGCTGGAAGCAAGACTCTTTTCAGACATAAGAACAATCATTTTTAAAGGTCAGCACTAAAGCAAAACCAACTGGCTTTTCTTGGCAGAACAAACATATGATCTGAGGTTCAGATAATTATATTGCTCTGCACAGGAGAGAATAAATGCCTTCATCAGAAAGGAAAAACCCTTTAATGCAGAACATCAGAATAATTTGTGGACCCATTTTTGCAGGAGATCAGAGACTGGATAATTGGAGCTATGCAAATTAATGGCCTAACCTGAGGATCCTTATTCAAGTGTGTAGAACAGGGCAGGCACGAGTATTCATTAAAGTCACGGGGGCTGCTCCAGCTAGAGAGGGCAAGTTCAAGAACCGGCTTTCTGGGAGGAAGGAAAATTAAATGTCATGCTTCGGGACATCAAACTGATTGCTGGAAGGATTCAGGAAGGGCACGGCTTTCACTTTGATGTGGAGTAATGGACATCATGTTTGAGAGCTGCAGGATGTGGCTCTTTCCCCCGGACCTTTGAAGTCTCAGGTGCTGGTCACCAAGAGAGACAGGAAAATAAAATATACATCAACCCCAGAACTTCCAGCTGTCTGGAGCTAACTCAGTCCAGGGAGAGCATCAGCTTGCTGTATTATTTCTATATAATATCCCAAACATGAAAGGGAGGGACAATTGCTTTGTCTGTTGGACAGTGATTGATCTCTTAAGGGCCACGTTCACATCCACAGTGATCACGGCTGGCTTAATTAGGGCCATTCAGTGAGGTTTGCTTCTTGCAGCCCTCTCACCAAACCATCACACCGATTCCAACCCTCGTTCCCTCTGCCTTAGGATCAGTCTCCAAAGCAGCCACTCATCAGCCAGATGCATTTTCCTTGGGAAAAAGAAGCCTGATGCACTTCAGCACTGCTTGCTTTTGAAAAACACCCAAGACTTTAATTTCCTGCCTTCCAAAGAATGGCTCAATCCCGGTGATTAAGCTTTAGCATCCACCTCCAGAAACACAATCTCCGACACGCCGCCGTGGACAACTCCAACAAAACACGAGGCAATTTAACTCACACACATGCTCAGCAGCTGAAATGCCTTTCCTCCCCTTTCTCCTGCTTCCATGCCCATGGCAGTGGGCTTTCTTTCCCTGCCTCTCCTATGCAGGCAGTGCTGGTTAATTAAACCGGACCTAGGACTAGTTTTAAGACTAGCACAGAAGTCTTACCTTTATGCTTTGCACCTTAAGTAGTGCCAGTGAATGCCTGATTTTATTGTGTTTTTCCCCCTCCACTCACCCGGCATAAAGGCAGAGATGGAAGGGAGAAGAAAAGTCAAGCCCTTGGAATCTTAACCTGGATAAACGCCACGAAAATGGTATTTTACAGGTGAACTACCTGAAGCATCCTGCAGCTCATCACTGTGCAGTGCTGGATAAAAGCAGTGTGATTTTCCACCTCTTATTTTAAGCCACTTTTTTAGTTTCTTTAAACCCTGCCTCCGAGGAAGATAAATCCTGACACTGGAACAGCATCTCTTCCAAGCAGCACAGCTCTCAAATCTGCACTCTTACTGCTGCCTGCAATTTTGAATGAAATTCAGAGGCACAGACCTGAGTCAAACACAGATCCTCTGGTAGGAAATGTTATTTATTGTATGTTCGGAGCCTTGCATGTGATTGATTGGGCAGCTTCAATACTGGCGGAGGAGGAGGGAAGAAAGAGAAGGAATGAATAATCCCTTCAAGCAGGGCCAGGCTTCCTTGTTTTTAAAGCCCCAAGGTTTGGGGTAAAGTATATTAGAAGCTCAAGTTTCATCTGCTCTGACCCTGAGCCAGGGGACTTTTCCCTGCACCCTTGGCAAAAGCCAAAATCTATTAATCTGGCCAGAACAGACTGCGTTAGAAATGCAGTTCTGCTGAAATTCCGGGGTTCAACATGAACAACAAATAGGGACTTTAAAGGGCTGATTTGCAAAACTTGAGCTGTTCCCTGGGTTTTTCCAGAGCTGACAGCACACGCTTCCCACCCTGCCTGCAGCCAGGAGCTGAGGAACAAAGTCACACTGAACATGCCACTATTACTACACCACCAGGGCCTGAAAATAAACCCGATTCACAGCACTGAGCTGAGTGATGCAAGAAGTGTAGGTTAAAAATGGAATAGAAGCAGAAGTGAAAGGGAAACAACATCATGAGTCGCTCTTATTTGGGCGTTGTGGATTCCCCCCCACCCCGTCCCTGTTCCTTTTCCTTTTCCCAGGGAACACATCACGATGCAAAGTGTTCATTCACAAAGTAAGAGCCTGACATTTGGGGAAGAAGGCGGACTCAGAAATCAGTCCTCATCACCCAGCACAGGGCTTGAGGAGTTGCACGGAAAATCAACTTTCAGCAGTTGCTAAGGGCACTAAAGAGGCAGAAAGGATTTTGGAGGAGAAAAGTTGGTTGTCAGGATACAGGAAGAACAATTAAGTTTTCTGCTTTTAATCTTGGTGGGGAGATCACAGAATCCCGGGATGGTTTGGGTTGGAAGAGACCTTAAAGCCCATCTTGTTCCACCCCTGGCACGGGCACGGACACCTTCCACTATCCCAGGCTGCTCCAGCCTGGCTGTGAACACCTCCAGGGATGGGGATCAACACCTCTTTTGCACTTGTGCTTTCCACCAGACAAATGCAGGATTGCACTCATCATTTTCATTCACAGGTAAGCAAACACTCTTTGGTCCCTTTGTCTCTTCGAGACAAGTTGAAATCACCAGCTCACCTCATTTTTCCTAACCTGCAGGCACAAACTCCAGTGTGACAGGAGGAGGGAAGGCTGGCAGGGAGCCCAGAGTGGATAACTGATGGCATGAGATTATGGAGGGACTGGAGAAGGTGGAGGAAACAGAGCCAGCATTGCATTTGGCACCGTGTCCTTCAGAAGCACTGGCTCTCCCTGCCTTGCCAGCTCTGTCACAGCCCGGGACTCGCTCTGCCTGCCTGGAGACACAGAACTCCGGGGCTGTGCTGCTGCTGGTGTGTGCAGGTTTAGTTTTGCTCCGGGGAAGGGATGAGCAGGACAACAGGGATGACTCAGTGTGGTCCTCGAGGAAGGCAGGATGTTGTGGAGTACCCAAACGGGGACGAGACGCGGAGCCCACGCTTATGGATTTGCAGGGACGGGGAAGAAGATCACAGAATCATCATCAAGGAATGGTTTGGGTTGGTCAGGACCTTAAAGCTCATCTTGTGGGCAGGGCAGGGACACCTTCCACTATCCCAGGCTGCTCCAAGCCCTGTCCAGCCTGGCCTTGGACACTGCCAGGGATGGGGCTGCCACAGCTGCTCTGGGAAACCTTACCACCCTCACAGAGACAGATTTCCTTCCCAATATCCCATCTAACCCTCCTCCCAAGTCTAAAGATGTTCCCTGTTCTCCTGTCACCCCATGCCCTTGCAGAACAGCACAACACAAGGCAAACCAGTCACCCCGAGCCCCCCAAAAGCTCACCTGTTGTGAACCTTGGCTTAGTGGGTGGCTCCTGCACGGACATGGGGAAGGTGGCCGAGGCGGGGGAGGACTGTGCCCGGGACAGGGGCCGGTGTCCCCCGAAGGACACGGGCATGCCGGCCGCCTCCAGCGACGCCTGGTAGTTCCTCAGCTGGTGAATCCGCTGCTGCTCCAGGAGCAGGGCTTGCTGTGGGGAAGAGAGGCAGGCAGGTGCTGAAAGGGCCTTCCCAGAAGGGCTTGGAGTCCTTGCATGCAGCAATTGAAGATGTGACATTTCCAGGGCTGAATCAGGCAGGGAAACAGCACGTGAAGCCCCAGCCCTGAGCCTGGTGCACACTGACAGGGTCACTGGCAGAGGCAGCTCCATCCTCCCCCAGACCTCCCTCATCTTCCTCCCCCTCTGCTCCCACCCTGCTGCACTGGGGCATTTAACAGTGAAACACTCCAGCCATGGAATGAATCCAAATCAACTGGATCCTGGGCTGGAGAGGGAGCTCTTAACTGAGCTGGTTCTCTGGGCAGCCACACCATCAGCTGGACAGGCTCCTGGTCAGAAGGGATGGCTGTTCCATCCCCTTCCCTCTATTTATTCCCTCCTGCTCTGAGGCAAAACAGTCGCAAAGGAGATACTATTTTAAAGACTCCTGAGATGTGACCATGCATTCAGGATTAAGGTGGAGAGGCTGCACTTTCAGAGGGATGGTATCACTGTGGTCCATCATCAGCAACACAGAATTAGAGAACCCCAGGATGGTTTGGGCCTTAAAGGTCATCCCATTCCATCCCCCTGCCATGGGCAGGGACACCTTCCACTATCCCAGGCTGCTCCAAGCCCCATCCAACCTGGCCTTGGACACTGCCAGGGATCCAGGGGCAGCCACAGCTTTCCTGGGCAAATGTAGTTCCTGAGCAACATCCCAGTGACATTCCTGGAGGACATGGATCAGCTCCACTACACTGTGCTACCTTGTTACTGGATTTATCACCTGCAATCCACAAGCCTCGGGTGTTTTCCCTCAGAAGTGAGCCTGGCTGGAGGCTCCAGGATCTCTAATTCCGAAGCAGCAACACCCTCCACTTGTCCCCTGTTCCCTTATGCGCAGTCTTTCTCTGGGGCAATCAGTTTTAAATCATTAATCCAAAATACAATCCTCTGCTGGTGGCTAGTGCTCTGAAATGTTAGGATACACTTTGACTTCCCGAAGAAACAGCCATGGGAGCAGCTCAGTGGATGTAAACACGATGACGGGATGTCGTGCGGGTGAGCCAGACTCCAGGGAAGGAATCACCCGATCTTACGTCGGGTTCCTGTACCCAGCCAACCCTCAGGAGCTGGCTCCCCTCAGAGTCTCCCCCTCGGAGCAGCACGAGGTGACTTCCAAGCCCAAATCCATGCTTCGCCACGAGCCAGACCCGGCGCTTCGCGAGCTCACCTGGCGGAAGAGCAGCTCCTGCTCCGCCTGCCTCTGCCCGGACTCCAGCTCCTGCTGCGGCTCTGCCTCCTCCTCGTCGCTCTCGATGGGCTCCTGCTTGACCTGCACCACGCCGGCCATGCCCGGGGCCTCCTTCTGGCCCGCGGCCCTGTCGCCGTAGGGCTCCTCCAGCAGGGCCTGGTGCTCGCGCAGCTCCTCCTCCGTCTCCTCGGGGTGGCTCTCGTGCTGCCGGGCCGGCTCGGTGGGTTTGGAGATGATCTGCAAGAACCCCGAACCGGCCGGTGAGCTGCGAGCCACCGCGGGGAGAGCTCGCCCCGTTCTCCCGGCTCACGGGAAAGAGCAGCTCTGGGTTGTTCTGTCTCGCAGTCCGGGCCCGAAACGACCTCAGGGAAAGGTCAGGGAAATTTTGGCATGAGGGGCTCTGAAATCCCGTGTCCCAAGTAATGACACCCCCTTATTTTCCACTCAACTTCCCCTCTGAAGGAATAAGAGCCTCTTGTTCCTGCCTGCCTCCGGTTGCTACTCCATTCACAAAGCCGCGGAGCAACCATCGAGATGTCTGGCAATTAAATTCTGGAAGAATACGAGAGACACAAACCCTCCAAGCGGGTTTTTGCTGCCTGTTTGCCCTCCATCACCTCGAATCACTCCCCGAATTTCATCTGCGAGGCTCAAATAATGATCACTTGAAAACCTGCACTCTTAAGAGGAAACTCAGGACGCGCAGCTGAGAGCAAACCTCAAGAGCGGCATTGCTCTGAGCTGACCTTCCTAACCAGACACAGTAAACTTCTCTGAGAGCAGCTCCCAAACCAAAAGGAACAATTTAATTTTCACTCTAATTCACTCAGACTTTTTGCAAGTTCTCTGGCAAGATAAAATTCACAGCTCTCTGTCTCAGACTGCTAACGATTTTTATTTGGGATATAAAAAAAACCCCAAACGTGACCTGTTTTTAACTCCAGCGTAGGAAAACCAATCCATTTCCTCCCTTTCAAAGAGCTCAGGCTGCCCCTGTTTCACAGGCTTATAAAGAAACTGCTGCACTTTGAAAGTTGTCAGGGCAAGGTTTAATGAGGATTAGGTCATTGGTATGGAAAGCAATATTGATTTTAAATCTAATAAAGCTAAATCAAAACATGGTTATTGAACACACGCAGGAGGAGGGACTATTTGTCAGTAACTTGCCCTTTGAAGAACAGTGGCTCCAACCTGGAATTAAGCCTCTTTTCCTCCCAAAAGCAGGAAGGAAGGCTCTGCCATATGACTTAAGCAAGACAGAAGGGCAGGAATGGAGTTGAATCTGGCAAGGGACGTGAAGAAGGAAAAGAGGAAAGCTGAGGAAATCCCGGTCCCACTGCTGAATGAGGGAAGGCACCTGGTGGCACACGACACAGAAAAGGCCATGGCACTTCATGCCTTATTTAAGAGCATCCTTCAGGAATCCCAGGACTCTGACACCAGAGGAAAAGTCTGGAACAAGGAAAACTTCCCTTGGTGCAGGAATTACCTGCAGGTGTAGGCAATCCTTAAAATAGCTGGGTGTACTTAAGTCCATGGGACTCTCATGGGTTGCACTCACAGGTGATGGGACAAGAAGCCATGGGCACAAATTAAAACCCATAAAATTCCTTCTGAACACAATAAAACTTTTTTTTTTTTTTTTCCTGTGAGGGTGGTCAAACACTTGAACAGGCTGCTCAGAGAGGTTCTGGAGTCTCCATCCTTGGAGATCCTTGGGCAAGCTGCTCAAGCAGGGACATTGCCCCCAGTGACCTCAGGAGGTCCCTGCAGAGATTCAGGGATAAAAACCCCTCAAGGATTTTTGTGAGGTTCCCCCTGCCCCCCCCAGTTTCATTCCTTACAACACACACTGAATAACCAAACCACACTGAGCTAGAAGTTCTTCCACCAATTTTCTTTAAGCCCTCTTAGGCTTGATGAATATAATCTGGTTTAAAGATAATTAAATAATCATAAACCATCTGCTACTTGTTTTTGTTTGTTTTTTTTTTCCCCTGCTTGGATCGTAGGTCTCAAGCTTTTGAACTTAATACCTTTTGAACTTCTGAACTGCACGAGGTAATTGCTGGGAAAAATAACTTACAATGCCATTGTCATTCCTAATGGGAATGAGAGGCAGTGCGGTTCCCGAGAAGTTTTAAATTATTCCTACTCCTCAAAAATGTAAGAATTAAATGACAACCACAGCGAAGGCTGAAAAGACCAAGTGGTCGGTGACGAGGACATTTCAGGCATTCCGTCTGCAAAGGGGATCTCCTGGCCTGTCACCAGTTCCTGCTCCTAAAGGGCGATTTTGCAGAGAGGACACTCTGTTACCAACACATTCCACATCATACGCCGAGTATCTGCATCCCAGGCCCGTTCAAACTCCCTCGAAACCTTCCATTTGTGCGATTTCACGAAGACGGGCTCGTGCAATTTGAAACTGGAGGGAATAAAAGTGCGAGGGGCTGGCTGTAAAGGTAGCGCTGGGAATGCTTGTAAATATGTCTGAAACAGTAAGCACAAAGCACCATAAATAACCCCTCCATCCCGTAATTAGCTCTCTGGCTTCGTCTGCCACGAGGTTACTCCTCTGTTTTCATAGCCAGTGGCCTCTGGCTGTCACAAGCTGCCACCATAAACCTCTGGTAAAGGCACTGCCTCTCGAGCCTCGGGCAGATAACAGCTTCACTCCAGAATAAATTACAGCTCCCTAGTCACAGGCATTTTTAAAAGGCTCCATGCAGCTGGCAAGAGTTCTCCTCCACAGCTTTGAAATACAAAGAGCAGAAATTTAAAAAAAAAAAAAAAAAACCACCAGAAAACCACCTAGCAAAGTCAGGTCATAAATACAGGGAAAACCAAAGAGTTCATCATTTTTCTGTGGAATGTTTCATGAGGGGAAAAAAGCTGCATTTTTCGCTGGTGACATTTCAGCTGGCGTTGGATTTGTCCAGTGGATGTGATAAATAGAATCACAGAATCATTAAGGTTGGAAAAGACCTCCAAGACCATCAAATCCAACCTCTGAGCATCACCACGCCCATCAATCCATACCAACTGCTCTGGGACACCTTTCTCCACAGTGGCAAGTTCCTGGGACGCTGAAGACCTTGAAGGTCCTGCTAAACAGGTTAGAGACAGCTATTTATACATCAGAGATCAATGAGGAGTCCCCAGCAGAAAAATCATGGAATCCCAGAGTGGTTTGGGCTGGATGGGACCCCGATCCCCATCGGTGGGGTGGCACAGGAGGAAGACCAGAGGAAGAGAGGAGCCAGGAAGCAAAGGAGGGTGTCAGGCTAGCTCTGCCCTGGCCATGCCATGATGTGCAGAAGCCAGCAGAACCCTCCCTTTCCTCCCTCTGGAGGTGAAGGACAAACTCAAGGAAGAAGCAGAACAACTCTGGACAGCTGGAGACACAGCTTTGATGCAAATGAGGAAAAAACAGAAAAAAAAAAGAAGATGATAAAGGCTGAACTCATTCGACTCGACATGGCTCTTCCCACGTTCCCTTTGGGTTCTAATTTTTAACTTTTATAGACTAAGGAGAAACAAGAGATGATAAGGGATGATGGGGAGAGGCTGACTTGGGCACCAGCCATGTAGGGAGCTGGCAGAGCCTTCCGCAGCAGCCAGAGCCTACAGAAATCTCCTGATTTGGTTTTTGTTCCCCCTGAAGTGATGAGACAGCAGGGGAAAAACAACTGTCTGAGGCAGCCTCAGTCCTACTGCTGGAAGGACCAGGAGACTGGAGCTGCTGTGCCTGGAGGACAGGGAACAAGCCACCTGCAAGGCTGGATGGGGCTTGGAGCAGAACTTCTTCTGATATTACAAAGCACAGAATCCTTGGGGTGGGAAAAGCCCTCTCAGACCATCGAGTCCATTCCCCCAGCACTGCCAAACCCACCCCAAACCCTGTCCCCAAGTGCCACATCCACACGTTGTCTGAACACTTCCAGGGATGGGGACTCCACCACTGCCTGGGCAGCCTGTGCCACTGCCTGACCACCTTTTGAGTGGAGAAATTTTTTCTGATCTTTTCCAACCTAAACCTCCCCTGGCACTTCCCTAGGTCTGAACATTAAACATGCAGAAAAGGTGGGAAACAGGCTGATGGTGGAATTTCAGCTCAATGAGAATCCCAGAATGGTTTGGGTTAGAAGGGATCTTAAAGCTCATCCCATCGACCCCTTGCCATGGGCAGGGACACCTTCCACTGTCCCAGCTTGCTCCAAGCCCTGTCCAACCTGGCCTTGGACACTTCCAGGGATCCAGGGGCAGCCACAGCTTCTCTGATGATCATTCTTATTATTTTTATGTAGAACAACACATTTTTCCTTAGTTGCCTTCCTGGAAACAGCAAGACTTGTTTTGGCTGCAGTCCCCTCAAAAATTTCATCTGCTGCAGACACCTAACAGGGAACGTTTAGGTCCAAAATCTCAAAGTCTGGAAAAATCACATGGAATTAAGAAGAGCCTGATTTATGAGTATATAAATATATAAAATACTTCAGGAATATTATTTACGGGAAATCCGCTAATAAAAAAATTAACAGGCAGTGCTATAGGTCCTGTTAACAATTAAATAATCTTTTCTTTTATTTTCAGTCGTGCCCTTAACTCTCCTACACACACGAGGGTCCTAAAATATCCCCACATCTGGGAAAAGTCTTTTCCCATGTCAGCACTTGGATGCTGTCCCACGGGATAAATCCGCCACACGCACGCAGCGCTAGCACCAGAGTGATTTTAACTCGTGACTCCTATAAATCAAACACAGGGAAATCAGTTTAATTAAACCCTCTCTGACTGCTTTTGCTGTGGAGAGCGATGGTCAAAGCTGGAATTCAGAGTGCTCCAGTGGCTCTCCAGCTCCTGGGAGGTCCGGGAGAAAGTCTGAATGAGCTCAGCGGATACGTCACAGCCGAGGCTTTGGAAAAGCTTTAAAAACCTTCACGCAAAAAATCCATGTCCAGCTGACACTCCCCTGAACAAAGAACCCCGACTCGCTGCCCCGCACCCCGTGGCCCTGGTCCCGAGGAGTGTTTGGAGGGGGCAGGAAATGGGATCCCCGTGGAGCAGCAGCTCCCCACGGCCCCCAGTGCGGGGCTGAGCCAGGGCAGCGCTGGCACCCGCGGTGGCAGCGCTCCAGGAGGACAGCATTGACGTCAGTGGCTTGTGTAATCATCCTGCCTCAGCCCCAGCCCATAAACAAGGGTTTGGGGGGTGGTTTGGGGGGGGCCTGTGGCTTCTTTCACTCTTTGATCCAGCCCTCGGTAGCCGTGTTTTCTCGCAGGACTGGAACAGTGGAAACATTTGGAGGAACCTCCGCCGTAAATCAAACAGCAGCGATCTGAACGGCCGCCTGCCACGGGCCTGTCCTGAGCCCCAAACCTGCTCCTGGAATTGCTGCTTTCCTAAGGGAAGCCACCACTGGAACTCCTTGGGAGGAGTGTTTAGAAAGCCTCGACACAGGACAAAGCCCAGAATGGTTTGGGTGGGAAGGGACCTTAAAGATGATGGAGTTCCTCACCCTGCTATGGGCTGGGACACCTTCCACTGTCCCAGGCTGCTCCAAGCCCTGTCCAGCCTGGCCTTGGACACTTCCAGAGACCCAGGGGCAGCCACAGCTTCTCTGGGCACCCTGTGCCAGGGCCTCCCCACCCTCACAGGGAACAAGTCCTTCCCAGTATCCCATCTAACCCTGCCCTCTGGCAGTGGGAAGCCATTCCCTGTGTCCTGCCCCTCCATGCCTTGCTCCCAGTCCCTCTCCAGCTCTCCTGGAGCCCCTTTAGGCACTGCAAGAGGCTCTAAGCTCTCCCTGGATCCTTCTCCAAGCGAACACCCCTAAATCTCTCAGCCTTTCAGCAAACGTTCCAGTAAATCTGAATAACTTCCCTCACAAATACTTTCTGGTGTTGTCATCATGCCTGAGAGAGGTCCAGAGATGAGGGGCCCAGGGATGCGAGGTCCAGGGATGAGAGGTCCAAGGATGAGAGGCCCAGGGATGTGAGGCACAGGGATGAGAGTCACAGGGATGTTGGAGGTAGAGCCCACACGCACACCTGCGCTAGACACCCCGAAATCGCGCGCCTGAAGCTGCTGTGGAGGATAGAAGGCATTGAAAGCTTGGTGCCTACCTTGTTGATGTGCAGCTGCTGCTGCTGGAATTGCTGTTTGTGTTTCTCCAGGAACTGCTGGTGCTGCTGCTGGATGACCAGCTGCTGGAGGGCCTGGGCGTTCTGAGGCAGGGGAGCAGACTGGGTGCGCCCGAGCGGGCGGTGCTGCCGCAGCTTGTGGATCGAAGGGGAGACCCTCTCTCCACCCACCAGGGGCTGTGCGTGCAGGGGCAGTCCTGAAAGATACCAGTCTGAAGATAATATGGAGGAAAAAGCAGCAGAGGAGAAACAAAAGGAAGAAGAAAGGAAGGGAGAAAACGGCTGTTGAGTAACGCTGACGGTGACAGTGATACCACGTCAAACCCAGCCACCTCGCCATGTACAGCTGGAGCTGCCGTGAGAGAGAGCAGATAAATTAATCACCGCTGCACGGAGTAATGCTCTGCTTGGTTTGAGTTCTGTGTCTGCTTGGTGACTCAGAGACCCTCTGGAAACACCTCGTTTCTCGAAACCAGCAACACCTTACGGACCCTTCTGTCGCTACACAAGACCGCAGTGGTCTGGAGAAGTTTAAACCTCACAGCTCGCCTTGGTTTAGGGAGTAATCCCAGGTTCAATTCAAGCTGCAGGAACCAGCTGCCTCCCTAGCAGGGATAGGGCTGCACTCACTCTTGGGCAAGAAGCCCTCTGCTCCCCTCAGGCTTTGGTTTAGGACAGGGAGAAGCTGCCCAGGAGCCTGCAGCCAGCTGGATGCTGAGGATTGGAAACACCTTGACACTTGTGTCCCAGGATGTGACCTCCTCTCCCACCGATTCACAGAACTGCCCTGCGTGGAAGGAGCTGACTCATGTGAAAGCCTCTTTTCTCGGAAGGCTTGAAGAGTTTCTCCCACTCTGCTTTTTTCTGAAAGGGATCGTGTGAAAGGATACTTGATTTTATAAGTGCACATCTCTGCAGATGTCGGTGTGTACACACACAGGTCCGTGTATGAATACATGGATAACTGGGAAAGATGTGCTCCTTTTCCCTGAGAGCACAGCTCCTCCTCCCAAAAGTTCAAATCAGACAGCAGAGTTTGCACAGGGTATTTTGGAAAACTACCTTCCTCCAAGGCAATGGCGAAGGTGCTCCTGAGAAAGCTTTCCAGGAGACACCATGTTCACAGAATCCTGGAATGGCTGGGCTTGGGAGGGACCTTAAAACTCATCTCCTTCCACCCCCTGCCATGGGCAGGGACACCTTCCACTATCCCGAGTATGATCCATCAGGAGTAAGGAACGTCACGACACGTACCACAGCATGAAGGATACTACCCGGAGTAACCATTCCCAAGAGGAATGCCACGGCTAAGGAATTCTGGTCAAGCTTCCCAAACTGGCCATGTCTACCTTCCAGCACAGAGAGAGCCATCATGGCTGGATAATTCTGCAGCTGTCAGGGGACTATCTCCAGAGCTCAAGGCTCTCCGGCAGAATCCTAATAAACTCCACTTTGTTTCCAAGGAGTTTCCAAATATTAACTGCAGCTTGGCAGCCGGTGCGCTCAAGGCTTTGGGGACCACGTGCGAGCTCGCTGTCGCTCAGCTGCTGCCTCTGGAACGTGTGTTCCTCCTTGTTTCCCTGTCCTGACTCTTTCTCCTGAGCGTTGGGTTGTAACACGCTGTACTCGCTCGGAAAGCGTCGCACGGAGCAGGTGGAGTAGGAGGAATTTGCTTGGAAGAAAACACGGTACGCTGGAAACTGAGGGAAGCAAACACCACGCTTCTCTGCTTCAGCCTCCCCATATCTACGTGCTCCCAAGCTTATCCCAACCCCGTGGATATTCCTGGGGTTTGGATGTACAACCAGCCACGAGCTGCAATGCTTCAGGGGCCGACACCTCCCAAGAGCTTCCATTAGAAATGGAAGGAAGGGAAGGAAAACCAACACGTCAGCAACTGAGGCAGAACATCCTTTGTCCCAGCACCACACACAGGAAACCAGGAACGCATCCCAGTGGGAATTATTGCTTTGAATCCAGCCTATTCATAGCCACAGGCCTTCCCACAGGTAGCTCATTCTGAAAATCCAGCACCGGGAGTGACTCACAGCAATTAACGTCCTGGAAAGGGAACGCACACAAACAAATACAATCTGCTGGGAGGCAGCTGATTCTGCCACGGTTTTGCTATTTATATTGATGGTGGAAAGGAAGTGTTTTAACCTGTGATTTTCTAAGTGCGTGCCTTTCATATTTTGATGGAATAGAAAGCATCCACGGAAAAGAGGAATCATTAAGAGGCAACGTTTTTGCCCTCACTTTGGTCAGAACTCTTAACAAATAGAGTTTTCAACTTTTACCTACCAACTTTTGCTGTCCTGATGGAATAGCAGTATTTATTTTCATCTCACCAAAATGAGGTGGGGGATCCGACTTTGGAAAAATCACCACTAATCAATGAACCAACAAAGGTTTTATGTTCTACCTGCGGGGTGTAGAGGTGCTGCAGGACCTAGAGGCTGCCTTGCCAACAACCCAACAGATCCCTGCTGGTTTCCTCTCTTTTCCAGGTGCCCGAGTGCTGCCCGCTCCCCCCGGAGCGCTCACCTGTGACCAGGGGCGTTTGTGCAGTTGGCTGTTCCAGCAGGACCATGTGCTGCAGGAGAGGGTTGTGTGCGGTTCCCCCGTCCCTCTCCAACGTTGTAGTGCTCAGGTAGGGAGTGAGGTGAGTGCCAGGGAACAAGGAGATCCGCTGCTGTAAGGCTGGGATGGCGAGCCTCTCCGCGTCCTGCTGGGCCTGGCCCGCCTGCAAACGCACCGCAGCACAGCGGGGTTAAGGGACATCCCAGGGGCTGGTCACGACCCCACTGACATCCCAGGGGCTGGTCCCGACCCCACTGACATCCCAGGGGCTGATCCCGACCCCACTGACATCCCAGAGGCTGATCCCGACCCCACTTACGCTGGAAGGGCCGGTGGCAGGCAGTCCTAGCGTGATGTTGGGCAGGGAGGGCGAGGTGTAGAGCGGGAGCTGCGTCACGGAGCCCTCGCGGTTCACGAGCCTGTGAGCCAGGCTGGTCTGGAAACGAGAGCGACAGCGGGGCCCCGGTGAGAGCCCA
>VZTF01003063.1:302661-421374 GCA_013397755.1 Cnemophilus loriae
CGAGAGCGACAGCGGGCCGCCGGTGAGAGCCCAGCCCCAGAGCCCACCAGGGCACGGCACACTCACAGGGACAACGCAGCAGGAGGGGACAGAGTGTCCAGAGCTGAACGGACACCCCAGCAACCCCACCCTGGGCATCCCTGAGAGCACTGTCCAAACACTCCTGGAGCTCTGGCAGCCTCGGGGCCGTGCCCATTCCATGGGGAGCCTGGGCAGTGCCCCACCACCCTCTGGGGGAAGAATCTTCTCCTAGAATCCAACCTAAACCTCCCCAGGAACAGCTACGTGCTGTTCCCTTGGTACTTGTCCTTCTCAAGCGTTTGCCCTTTGAAAGGTAAAACAGATTATCTTGGGGGGAAAAAAAAAAAAAAAAAAGCTTTACAATAGGTGTTTTTCTCTTTAGCAAATAACAGACAATTTATGTTATTTACTAGTGTGTGTTAGCATAAATCAGACTTCAAAATCTCATCCAAAAGCCTCGAGGTTGCATTTACGGAGCTATTTCCTGATTTTCAGGGTGAAATGCAAGATTTGCTCAGTTATCTTACAGGCATTTGAAGCAAGAACACTTTAGCAAAAATACCTTTAATTTCTAAACAAGGCTGATTTGAAATACGCACTAGAAAACCCATTATAAAAATTGCAATAAAGTGCCTGATTTGCCTGTTAGGAAACCAGCGTTCTGATCACCCTGAGGTCCCTGCGGGTGATTTTCCAACGTAAACAGAATTTAGACTTCAAGAAGACTTCTACAGAAGTCTGTTAAACTCAGGTGCTGTTGTGAAAAAGGGGATTTTGTTTTATCCAATATTCTGTTATGGGGCAATCTGTACCTAAATCGTGGCTGTCCCATCCCTGGAATTGTTCAAGCCCAGGTTGTTCCACCTTCCACTATCCCAGGGAGCTCCAAACCCAAAATCCAGCCTGGCCTTGGACACTTCCAGGGATGAGGCAGCCACAGCTTCTCTGGGCAGCCTGTGCCATTTTTTTAAACAGCCTCATTGTAAAAAAACTTCATTTTTCCCTCTAATCTAAGGTGACTCTCCATGTGATTATTTGTACCCACACACTTCTCCTTCCAAGTGATTTTTGAGCACTCCTGGCAATTTTGCTTTAATTTAAATTACGTAATGTCAGCGTGCCATTGAAAATAAGATACTTATTGTCAGCAGAGGAATGAAATATTTTCCTGATATCATAAATGAAACAAAACTACATCCATTTTCCCTCCGAACAATCAATACTCTGGAGCTGTGCCTCAAAGCCTCTCCTGGGGATTTGACACGGAAAACAGAGGCGAGGAGAACACAGCAGCCTGATGCTGTCAGCACACGGGGCTTGGCAGCACGACCGTCGCTGTAAGCACACAGCTCCCGTCTCCGGGCCGTGCACGAACGGGCCCGAACTGCACACGGCCGTTCCTGAGTGCCCGATCTGCAGCTGTGCTCCAGCAGGTTCCACAGGCTTGCTCCGACTGCGGCGGCAGTGGATGCTGTGCGCCTTTCAGAGAGGGAAAAAACCTCTCAAAACGGCATTTCGGAACAGAAAGTGCCTGTTTTAAAGGAGGCAGGGCTGCAGCCTTTCCCCGCTGGAGGCACTCAAATGATGAATTTGGGCACCATCCTCCAACACATCTGGTTCAAGGGCTGATGCACAAACTAAGCAGCAGCGAGATATATTTCTCATTTAAAATAAAACATGAAGCTAAGAACGAAACACAGCATCATCTTTTCAGAAGCACTCAAATATTTCTAAACATTTAATGGTGGGAACATGGGAAATTCCTGGTCCCTTGGTATTAAAGGAATCTCCAACACTCGAGGTCCCAGGTCATACAGCTCCTACTGAAGAAGAAGATTTTAAAGACACCAGACCCCACTTCTTTTTTCCCAAATACAGGCCAAGGGATCAGCTAGGATCACACGACATGAATGCTGAAATAAAATGCAGGGTTGTTTTTCTTTGGGAAAGGGAAAAGCTTGGGCACGACAGGGTTTTTTTCCCAAATCATTTGTGGTGCTCGTGCCTCAGCCTAAGTCACAAAGTTGCTGCATTACAAGCAGCTGATGGAAAGACTTTTCCTTGTGGTCAGTGTCCATTTGATTACATGTTGGTGCTCTAGTGTCAGATGATCACCTCCCATTATTTAGCTGAAAAATCAAACGGACAAGGAGGATGCTCCAGCTTCACATCCACCTGCAGGAGCTCACTCCAACTTCATGGAATGGTTTGGGCTGGAAGGGACCTCAAAGACCACCAGGTTCCAACCCCCTGCCATGGACAGGGACTTGTGGGAAGCTGCCTGCTCTGTTTACGTCACAAAAAACTGCCAGATCCACTATTTTTTCCATCAGCAGCAACTGGGGATTCGCAGTTTGCTACGGGCAGACAAGACTGACAGCTCCTGGATCAGCAAAACCCAAACTCAGTGCTCATCCTCCCGGGGCAAGTGAAGCCTCCACCTCACACCGTCTCTATCTTCACACTAATTGCCTACATCTGGAAGGGTTACTGTGGGCTAGAGAGGCTGGCATGTGTGCTGGGTGATTTGGCAGGGCACAGGGTGGAGAAGGAGCCATGTTCCCCATGTTAAACACTGTTACACGACATTAGAAATAAAAATAAAGTGCAAATCTGTACAAAACTAGAAAGCACTAAGGGCTGACATTTCCACCATCAGAAGGCCTTTTCAATTCTAAAGGAATATTTGTGGAGAACAAGCCCCAGCCTGTTTCTGGAGCCCTGGTGTTAAGACAGACTCTATATTCATGGGGAGAGCAGCTACTGGGAAGCTGGATAAAAAGAAATGCACCAGTAGCATCAGACAACCACACTGGTTTTCTGCAGGCACAGTTTATAGTGGGAGCCAGCTCACATGGCCCAGACCCCTTGGAAAAGCTGAGATCCAGGATTCCTGAACACAGGAGCTGCTGTGCTCAATCCAACCCCAAATCACCCAGGCCAACACCCTGCCCTGGGCATCCAGCGATGCCTCGAGTGATGCTGAAAGTTTATGGGATGATAAACCAGCACATGGCACCAAGCTTTCAGATCCCCAGTTGTGGAGGAAAAGTTTAAATCCACGCCCTTTAATCCAGTTCTGGTCTGGTCATATTTAGACCAGCCTACTGCACACAATAAATCCACCCTATATACAAGAGTAAAAATTCCCCAAACATTAAAATACTTGCATCTGACCTTGCTGAATCCCTTTATTTTTACTTTCTCCTCACTACAAAACCACTGCAAGTTACCACAAGCTGCCTGTGAGCCGGTTCAAACCAGATTTAATAAACAGATAAGGCATCCTGTCAGCCCAGGCTGAGAGGTAATTCCCAAAGCCTGCTCCAAGTCACAAGCTGGGGTTTTCCTTTCGTGTGGTTTAGCCCTGAAACTCTCCCAAAGCTGAGGGGTGTTAAAAACCAGAGGGAAGAAGGGCTCTGTACCTCTGCTTGGATACTCGTGACTGATCCTGCGATTCCATTCTCGGTGCTGATGTTGTTGGAGCTGTTGTTGGGAGAGCTGGGACCAGATCCAGGAGCACTGTTGCATGCAGAGTCTGGAAAACACATCCCAAACCAACTTTTAGCATTAGAAACCATCTCTGCAATGGTATTCAGACAGATAACAACCCCTCAAGTTTTGTTTCGGATGAAAGCAGCCCTCCTCCTCCTGCCCTTCTTCCCCCTAGATCTTCCCAGGGCTCTTAAAATACCAACAAACACTTCCAAATGATTTATCCAAGTACCTACTCATCATATTCAAGCCTTCTCCCCATGGGGATTTCTCTCAGAGTGTATTAATAACTCAAAATATGATTGAAAGATAATAAAAGGCATGGAAGGTCTGAAGAGGTCAGACTGCAGGATGTCAGGGTTGTTCTGCTTCATTTTTCTGGAAGTGCCTCTCTCACCCTCTTGCCCCCTAACCCAAAAGACAACCTCCTTGCATCAGACTCCCCTCAGGTCTCTCACCTGCTGTATGGCACAGCTGCCAGTGTTCCTCCTTTTATTTGGGAAGGTTAATGACATTAAAACCTTTTCTTTTGAACTTTCCTCGTCCCCAAGCATTTGCAGCAGGAGAATCTCCCAGCGGCTGCAGTGGCTCAGGCTGCAGCAGGCTCCTCATTGCTCCAGGAGGAACAAAAGCCAATTATTACAAGGGCCTGGAGGGGCAGGACGGGGGGAATGGCTTCCCACTGCCACAGGGCAGGGTCAGAGGGAATACTAGGAAGGAATTCTTCCCTGTGAGGGTGCTGAGGCACTGGCACAGGTTTCCCAGAGAAGCTGTGGCTGCCCCTGGATCCCTGGAAGTGCTCAAAGCCAGGCTGGAGCAACCTGGCCAAGTGGAAGGTGTCCCACCAGAACCCCCTGCATTCTTCAGGGATTAAACATAATTTCTATTCCCCAAAGTGGGACTGTTTTCAAAACTTATTTTCCATTTAAAACTCCCCTCTTACCATGACAACTCAGACACTTTTGTAGCAGGCTCCAGGCTGGCTTCTTGAACCATGTCCATGCCAGTGAAAAATGGGAGCTTCCACTGCCATTTCTGAAGGCATTGCTGGGAGAAATGGTCAGCCAGCAGAGGCTGATTTGTCCCAGGAGCCACGTGCCATACAGCATTGTATGAGTGAAGGAAATTGGATTTTCAGGCCTGAAAGGCTGACAGAACTCATGGAGTGTTTGGACAACACTCTCAGGCACAGGCTGGGATTTTTGGGGTGTCCTGTGCAGGGCTAGGGTGTGGACTGGATTATCCTTGTGGGTGCCTTCCAACTCAGGGTATTCTATGATTCCGCGACTTTTAGCTCTTGAAATCATCCTTCCCCTCTGCAAACAGAGAGGCTCTGACACAGGGAAGTGCTGAGCCACCCCAGGGTCTCCCAAACCCACCCCGCTGTCCGAAGGGGGCTCACTTTGAGTTTGACTTTTGAGTGCTGATCGTGTGCCTCGGAGCAAGAGGAGCCTGGCAAAGCTGTCATGGGGTGGTACTTACACAGAGACATCCCTAGATGGTGCTAAGAATTAACTTTATGGTAATCTCATCACCTCCCTTGCTCTGATCCCACTTGCAAACTTTACTCCTGGAAGAACAGGACTTTTCAACAAGAAACTGTCAATTGAGTAGCCAAAGTATCAGCTGTATGTATAAAACCACTGGGTCAAGAACCTTTTCCTGTTTTCCATCCTAACTGACACAGCTGCAGGTGCGTCCCGGGTCACAGGGAGCAGAGATCGGAGCTGCCTCTCGTGAGGAAGCTGAGGATGGGGGACGTGGCCTGACCTCCCTGTCCCCCAGGCTGGACAATCCCAGCACCCTTAGCTTGGTTCCAGCACCGCTGAGGCACACGAAGGAGCCAGGAACTCATTCTGGAAGAGGAGAAGGGGGTGGAGGAATTGAGGAATTGTCGCTTACCCGCCGTACCCGTGACGTCCAGCGGGCGCTTCTTGAGCGCCGTCACCACGGGCCCGTCCTTCCTGCGCAGGAGGGGGCTGCTCCTCCTCTCTGCAACCTTCTGCTTTAGTCTGGAGCGCAGCTTCAGGTTGGGTTCAGAGGCTGGCCAGGACAAGGAAACAGGGTTAAGAGTGTCTCAGCAGTGTTTTACTCAGCCTGCAGTTGAGTTGAGCTGAGTTGAGTTGAGTTGAGCTGAGTTGAGCTGAGTTGAGCTGAGTTGAGCTGAGCTGGCTGCAGCCAAGCACTTGCAGGAAGTTGAATTAAATTAAAAGTCATTTGCTAACAAATATTTGGAATGCAGACTTTTTACTATAACAAACAGGTCTCAGCCCATGCAACATCTGAGTTCAACAACGACAACGACAGGCGTTTGAATTAAAAATGCAATAATCATCCTGCAAAGCCTTCTCTGAACGAAGACACGGACTCGGGATTAGTGCAGAGTTTCCCACCTCTGCCCAACCTGCTCCCAACCCAGCGGCAAAGCCAGCTGATGGGATCCAGGGAATCGGCAGAGGAACAGCTGAGCCAGCTGAGATGCTGCTGTTGGTTATCTCTGGTGTGCTGCTGGAACGGGCAGCTCCACACCCTCGGAGTCATCCGACCCCAGGGTGAGCTGGCTGAGGGAGGGACGCCAGGGCAGGGGGAAAGGAAACACCAAAATCAAACCCCACAAGCAAAGCAGGTGATTGTCTCCCTGCTGGCTCACCCCCCTGGAGCATCTCAGCTTGCAGACAGACGAGCCTGTGTCAGCTGGAGCCAGTGTCAGCTCAAGGGAAAGGGCATGAGAGCGTGGCCAAGGAAAGCCAGCGCCAGGGAGGAGGAGGAGGAGGTTTGTTTATCTGGGAACAACTCGGGGTTACATCATCACGGCCCCACAGTTCAACCCTATCTAAGAGCACATCAGACACCTGGGAAGTTCGGGGCTGCCCAGGGCAGGTGTGGATGCACTTCCCGTGACCACAGCCTTGTGTACACCACGCTTTCGAGAGACAGAACCCCAATCCTGACATCCCATGTCCCGAAAGCCAGAGCAGAGCTCCTGGGAAGCCCCAGCGGCCCTGGCGTCAGGACAGCCGGTGACAGCGCACGCGTTACCGAGTCTCCATCAAGGTCATGCAGCTTTAATTCAAGATTCCCCCTGCAAGATGATTTCCTCGGGGAGCTTTGTGATCTCCTGAGCCCTGAGTGAAATACCTGCTGTGGGGTTTGAGGGCTCCTGACAGAGCTGTGTGAGCCGGCCCCATCCTTTCCCTTCCTCAACAACGCCGCCGCTTAATCCCTTTGAACCAGCAAATCCTGTGCTCGCTCCATTACCAACCAACACGCTCCAGGGCCAATAATCTACATTTCTTTAAAAGAATTAGAACGGGGTTTACAAACTGATTTGAATTAACTCAGTCTGGCTGCAGCTACATTTCCCTACAGCTGGCTTTGACCGCCGGGTCACGTCAAAGATCAAGCCTGTCGACGTTAATTGCAGGGCTCGAAAAATCAGAAGGCTGATGAATTCAAGATCAAATGCTTGAAGTTAAGCCATCAACACAGTGCTTTGATGGAATTTTTGGGAGGAAGAAAAGAAAAAAAAAGAAAGGAAAGAGCTTTTTCATGAATGTTTTGGACAGAAAAACACCAGCAAGAGATAAACGGAGCACTAAAAAAAAAACCGTGCTTCCTCAAAGTGATGCTTCAAATGTTGAATGAAGTGCATTAGCAAGGGGGGAATTATCTTAGAGAGAGAGAATTTGCATACAAAATGGCAGGGGACTGAATGCAAATCTACTCCCAGGGCCATATTAAAGAGTGGACCAGTTCAAACACAAGCTCCAGCTCCAAGCACCAACTTCTCCGAGTTCTCTTCGAAACAGAATGATTTTAAAAGCAGTCTATGGGTACACACCTCATCCCACATCCTTACACTCACAGCTTTAACTTGTCCCAATTTCTGAGCATTAATAGCTGCCTGGATGCCACACTCATGGCTGGAGCGAGGTGATCTTTAAGGTCCCTTCCAACAAAACCACTCTGGGGTTCTGTGGAAGGGGAAGGTGTCACAGCTGGATGCCGACATATCCATTTTAAATCAAGGAAATCTAAGCCTAGGCCACAGCTGTCGGAAGGATCTGTCCTCTGACAAAGGAAAACATGGCAATAAATACTGTATTTCAGCCCAAATTTTATTCCTGCTGTTCAGCTGAAGGATGGTTTCTATTGGGAACACACAAGTAATTAGGTGGCTTTCAAATATAGAGAAGGAATGGGTTTGAAATACCTTGAAAATGGGCAGGGAAACAAAAGATTTGGGGTCACAGATTACCCAACACATCCCATATTTAAAGCCACAATAAAAACCTCCTTCCCTATAACAAGAGGTGAACAAACATAGAAAATGACAGCCTCAAAAGAGAAAATACCTCCAGCGTAAGTGATTGCCAAAGCAACCTATTGGAATCTGTCAGATTTAACTATTTTAAGGCAAAATCATTCTGTGTTTTCCCCTTCTCCTCCCTCAGCTGGGGGATCAAGTTTCGAAACACCAAAAGGTCTATTTAAAGCTCCGCTCCGATTTTGTTGTTTATCCCTCAGATATAATCCCAAATCTAACATGGCATCAGGACCTCAGAGAGCATAATCCCTCCACGGATTTAACTGGGTGCTCCCGAGCCCAAAGTAGGTGAATTAAAATTCAGCACAGGCAGCGCAGCACAGCCTCAAACCCACAGAATTCACATAAAACCTATTTTATAGTAAAAGAATTCAGGCTTGTTCAGATGGTTTTTAAACTATAATGGAATAAAAATATTTTTAAGCTGAAGAGAGCTGGCTTTCACAGGTGCAAAGCAGGAATTTAAACAACACAGAAGCATCAATACCTGACAGTCAGTGCAGGTTCAGTGCTGTCTCAGGAACACCAGTTCCACCAGAAATCTCCCCAAATTCACCCTGCCAGGCAATATGCCCAAACAAAGCCTTGCTAACTGGAGACTAAATGACAAAACCTAAGTTAAAAAACTACCCCTCCTCTACATCTCCAGGTGAAATATTTAAAACGAATGCCATGAAATTATCAAAATTCCCCTCCAGCAAACAAATGAAGCCCATGCCCAAATGTGAGTCAGCTCCCACAAAGCCAGTGGGATTTCTTAAGCACTGACATACTTAATTTGGCCTATAATAAGGATTTATACAAAGAATATTTTGTTTTCCTCCGAGTAAATTAATAACCAGAACATAAGCCAAAAGCTTCCCTGGTTTTCACAGGCTCCAACCCAAGTTACCCCTCTTATACGTCACTGAGTGCAGCAGGACCCATGTAATCCAATTCTTCCAACATTTATGTCATTCCCATTGTTTTTTTCCTAGAACTGCAGCCCCTAAGCTGCTGAACTAATCGGACATTAAGTCTGTGGAAGTCAAAACCCCACCAAGGCCTGGGCAGAGTTTGCCCTGTTCCCACTGCCCGTCCACATTTGTGGAATAAAAGCCAACAGTGCACCATGAAACCCCTGCTCCCAGTCCTTGAACATCTTCATTTCAGCACGTGGGGACTGGAAAGGGATGTTATTCATTTATTATTATTATTATTTTTAAGATTCAGACTAAGCTTTACCAGTCAGGCAAAAGCCAACAGAATTATCTTGTCTCCCTTCTAACATCCATGAGAAAACTCCATGAGGAGAGGGAGCTTAAGCTGAAGGAGGGAAAGGTTGGAGGGGATACTGGGAAGGAATTCCTCCCTGTGAGGGTGGGGAGGCCCTGGCACAGGGTGCCCAGAGAAGCTGTGGCTGCCCCTGGATCCCTGGCAGTGCCCAAGGCCAGGCTGGATGGGGCTTGGAGCAGCCTGGGACAGTGGAAGGTGTCCCTGCCCATGGCCAGGGGTGGAATGGGGCTTTGATGTCCCCTCCAACCCAATGCTGGGATTCTATGAACAGTGCAGGCTCCTGGCAGTCCCTGGGAAGCAGAGATGGAGCTGGGAGGACCAAGGAGGAGGAGGGTGGGTTCCCTGAGTGACTGAGATCCCCCAAAGGTGACACTAAACCACAAGATTTTGTTTGGTCTCCTACTGGAAGAGGTTTCTCGTTTGGTGCACCACCCTCAAGAAGTGTCTTCATGATTCCACAACCGTTAAGGCTGGAGGAGACCTCTGAGATGACCAAGTCCACCCATCATACCAGCACCACCACAAACCACGTCCCCGAGTGCCACATCCATGTTTTTCGAACACTTCCATGGATGGTGGTTCCCGGGCAGCCTGCTCCAAGGCCTGACCACCCTTTCAGCAAAGAAACCTTCCCTAATATCCAAGCAAAATGTTATTTTTGGATCAGACAGACTGACATCCTCCACTCGGAGCAGGACAGGGTATTTCCAGCAGGGATTTCTCTGGGGGGTCAGGGCCTCCTCTCAGTGCGTGGGTCTGCGGGAAGCCAGGCTTCCGACCTCGCTGGCTGCAAGGACGACGTGGGTGGGAAGGCAAAGATGCTCTCGAGCTTGAGTGACACTCCATGCCACACAGAGCTCCAAGATTTCCTCTGGATTGTACTCCCACGTTACACCAGGGGTTCTGACTAGTCTATTTTCCTCCTAAAGTGAACCACTCCAAACACCCCCAAGAATCAGAACCAGCTCACAGGGATGTTACACTTTCCTTGACAAATGCAGCGTTGTAATTTTTGACTTTCATTTCAATCCTTTCATTTTCCCTTTCAGTTCTTTCTAAATGCAACAAGTTCACAGCAGTTTCACCTGCTTAGCTGCAAATAACACCCAAACAGCTCCAGGCTTCTGCAATACCAACATCATCACAGGATGCTGGATGCTTTCCTCTCTCAGGCTTCCTCTCTTTTGCATGGAAAAAGAATCACGGAGTCACAGACTCATGTAGGTTGGAAAAGCCCTCTAAGATCATCGAGTCCAAGAGGAAAAACATGTTAAGAGGTGAAATAATTCCCTTGAAATCTGCATGGTGGTGGTGTCAGCTTTCTAAGTAACAGCATGTTTGAATATACCCACTGCTCGAATTTCAGAAAGCAGGGAACGCCATCAACGACCTCGTTCCCGGGGAGAAAACGAGGACAGGGTTCCTTAGAAATGCAAAACTGGAAAGCTCTGCTAAAACCCACTTCAGCAGCTCCAAGGAAGGTGTTGACAAACAACTCTTGGGGTTATCAAAACAGGCTGTCCCAACCCAGAGTCTGAAATCACTCCGTAAGGATTCTCCAGAGATTCTCCTTAGAGGACCCCAGTGCAGCACATAAAGAACGTGATTAAATCTGGGAGACACCAACTTTGATCTGGGAGTAGAAAAGGTCACTTAGAAATTTCCCCTCTCAAAAGCTGTCAATAAAACTCCGACACTAAATCCTACAAGGAACAAAGGAAACTCCCCAGAAGGGGAAATAAAAATCCTTATGCTAATCCAGGTATTTAACAGCAAAGGCAGGAGCAGCACCAACCAAACTGATCTCAGTTCAGTGAAAAAAAAGGAAGAGCCCCAAAGTGCTTGGAGAGAGGGAGCAGAGTGAAATTAATCCCCCAGCCAGGCTAAGAACAGGATTCAAGCAATTAGTAACTGCACCAGGAAAACAATTTCGCGCTGAAACCAAACAGCCAAGAAACTGGAGCATAATTTAGGAAAACAAATCAAGCAGAGCTGGATTTCAGGGCACGGGAGGCATCAGGAGCACGCTGCAGGAGCCGACTGTTCCCCCTGCTGAAGGCTTCCCAGCACTCTGAAGAGATCATTCCTGCACATCCTCCCTCTCCCACAACCTGTGACCATCAGGATGCTTGAAATAAGAGCAAAACCACGGAGTATTGTTAAAACACAGTGAAATGATGAATCTCTTGGAATCATGGAATGGTTTGGGTTGGGAGGGACCTTAAAGCTCACCTTGTTCCAACCCCCTGCCATGGGCAGGGACGCCTTTCACTATCCCAGGCTGCTCCAAGAGCTGTCCAACCTGGCCTGGAACACTCCCAGGGATGGGGAATATTTATTCTTCCCAAAAAATGTCTCAACCTGCAGGACATGCTCCCAGCTCTGCAAGCTGGGAGGAATGATAATTCCAACTGCCTTCCCACCGCCCCCTAAGCCGCCCTCTCCCCAGCAACGGTGCTTGGTTGGATTCCAGGCCTGGTAATCAGAGCTGTATTGTGATGGGCTCTGTTATTTGAGCTGCAAATATTTAATCAAATTTAATAAAATTGGACTACACGATATGGCGGTTTTAAATTACCAGCACAAAGCCAGAGCGTTGCCTGGTGCCAAAAATCTGAAAAGCTCACCCATAATAAAGAACTTTATTTAGGATGGGCTCCAGCCTTCCCTGCCTTTTGTTTACACCAGACTGTTCAGGAGCCTTTCTTCTCCAAGCAACTTAACATTCTTGGCACTGGGAATTCTGCAGGATATTGCTGTGCCAGAGCCTGACGTGCTGTTGCGTTGAAAGGAAAATAAAAGAAAACAATGAAAAAAAAAAATTCTGTCCTGAACCTTACAAAAGTGAACTCGTTTGTATCCCAGAGCAGTGCCCAGGAGATTAATGCTGCTGCCCAAAAAGAACGAGCGCCAGCGCTCTGGAAAACCAAAATCAGCTGAAAGTCCTCCTGCTGGAAAACAACAGTGGGTTTGGTGGCTTCCACTCTTTAATAATGTGATTAGCTCCATTTATCACCCTTAACTCCCCCTGTCTGACAGCAGGAGTTCGTTCAGCAGGAGCCTTGGTGAGATCCCAGTCTGGGAAGCAGCACAGGGTGAGATGTGCAGATGTCTTCCTTCTCCTGCAGGAACTCCCTTCCAGGACACTGGGACTGCTCCTCAAAGCCAACGTGACAAGGTGCCCTGAGGTGACGAGCCACGCAGGTTTGGGAGCATGTCAAAGCCCATCTTTGCTGTGGGAATGCTAACAGGGTCGGAGCGGATCACCTGCCATCACAAGGCATAGGGAAGAGCTGAAAATCTCTTGGAATCAGGCTGCCCACAGGCCCTCAGCCATAGGTTTGGTGCCAAGGGATGCTCCCCTGCGTGGAAACACTGTGATTCCCCAGGGCAGCCTGGAAGCTCTTCTGTCACCCAGAAGCAGAGAGGAGAGGACGCCCTGTCCTTCAGCAAATCCAGTTTTCTAAGCTCAGCTTTTGGAGTCCTCCAGAAAGGTCACAGTCAAAAGTACCATCCCCCAAGCCACAGGGGCACCTTTCCCAGGGAGAACCCACATCTTGGAGCCAGTTTTTGCCTGGGTTCCTGTGCAGCTGAAGTGTTTGTTACTCATCAAGCAACCAACCCAAGGGGGAACAGAGACAACTGCACAGATGGGAATCCATCCAGCAGGGCAGGTGCTGTGGTCCATGACGAGAAATCCCCAAAAGGGGAAAATTTCTTCGCTGAAAGGGTGGCCAGGCATTGGAACAGGCTGTCCAGGGCAGTGGTGGAGTTACCGTCGCTGGAAGTGTTTAAAAACCCTGTGGATGTGGCACGTGGGCCATGTTACAGCCATGGGTTACAGGCGGCCACGGGTTACCGGCGGCCTTGGCAGTGCTGGTTGAAGGCCGGATGATCTTAGAGGGCTTTTCCAACCTTAACGACTGTGTGATCTTTCCAGAGAAGCTTTTTTTGCTGTCCTGAAGCGATTCCCGGCACGGCCAGTGGGCAGAACTGCTCCCTGAGCGAGGCTGAGCTCTCCGGGCTGAGCCGTTCCCCGAAGGCAGCAGCCCCGAGCTGGCCGGGTTGGGAGCCCAGGCTGTGCTGGCTCGGGCATGTGATACGGAGCTGAGGAGCGCAGCCAAGCCAAACAACCTGGTTTACATAATCCAGGCTTGAGGAATTAACTGACCTGCTCAGCCACCGAGCAGGGAGAAGCCAAACTGAGAGAGAACTGTCTAGGTGTGAACCAAACCCTCGCAGGAAGCCCCGGCGCTCACCCTGGCACAAACCTCCTTCTTTACTTCAGGTACAAACTCGTACATAAAATGCAAATCCCCCAAGAAATGAACTTTTTCTCGGTACTTTTCTCACTCAGCAAAACACACTCGGGCTGGAGACACGTGGTTCTCTGTGCAAGCTTTGGGTTTGGGAAAGCATCTCCCAAGCTTTGACGCGCGGCTCCGCACACCCCGGAGCAGCCTCAGGCTCCCTGGAACACTGGGAGCACAGTGACAGGTGAAGGGGGGAGCAGATGGAGAGGGGGGCTTGCTAAACAAGGCACGGCCTGGAATCCAGCTTTTTGGCAACATCCCTTCTTTTCCAGGAAAATCAGACCAGAGGGCTGAGCGTGACGGCGGGGACGGCCGGCAGCGCGGCGAGGGAAGGGCAGCCCTACCTGTTTTTCTGAGTGGGAAGTCGTCTTTGGAATCGTACATCCCCAGGACTGGGTGGTTGTAGGTGCCGGAGACGCCGCTTTGGGGTGGGGAGCTCTGGTCCAGAGAGCTGTGCTGGGTCTTCCTGCACGGAAGGAAAGAGAAGGAGAAGGGACAAGCTTTACACCGGTGACACATGGAGGGGACGAGCGCAGCGCCTGCCACCTCAGGGAGTGGGCAACGGGGCAAAGGCTCTGGCTTCCTCCTCCTGGGCACTCCTACAAAAAACCCCACTAAAATCCAATATACAGAAAGGTAATCACCTTAGTTTTCAATGCAAGGCTCCACCTTGGCTCAGCTCATGCAGGTATTTCACCACGAGTACAAATTCCAAGCCTGTAACCTGGGCTGGGTTTTGCTAAGCCATGTTCCCGAATCTCAGCACAAGTGGTGTTAACCCCCTCAACTTCAGCACAAGCGAACCATTTCCCTCCCCAAAATAAACCCCAGGCTCAGCAGACAAAGCCCAGAGCTGAAACACTGAACCTGGCCAGCAGCAGCCACGCCACACAGGTGGCCCTCTGCCTTTCCTCCTGCCTGCCCTCCCATCCCAGGAGCTCAGCAGAGATGGGGGCTAGAGCACTCAGCACCTTTCCAGCTGAACTTCTCCGAGCTGATAATTTACGGCTTTGTTTGAGCAGGCTGCTGGAAGTAAATTACAGTCTGTTTGCTGAGGATATTAAATAATGAATGAGTTTTCTCAGCCTCCTACCAGTTTGTTGGCTGCATCTTTCCTGCTTAATGACTTGTGCCCAGCTTTGCTGTTTCTCAGGAGCTCCACCAGCCTGGGAGAAGGCTCCAGCCAGCAGAGCAGCTCCATCAGCACAACGACTGATTTAGCCATGCAGGTGACACTCACTGGGCTCTCACAACTTTACTTTAAATAGATAGAATTTAAACCCCGTATTTCTTCTAAAAACTAAAGGATTTGGGACAACGGAAAGCAAGCATTTTGTAAAAAAAAAAAAGTGAATATTTGAAGTTTTATATTGCCTAAAAATCAAGCTGAAAATATTCTCCTACAAAAGGCTCTTCAAGGAACCAAAACGAGCCATTCCCAGCTGAAAATTGCACAAATTCATGTGATTTCTCAAGCAGTACCAATCCCCTGAGTGCAAGCTCAACTCAGAAGTTGGCTGTTTGCTGAGATCCAGAGCATCCATTCCACTGCAAGTTAAAGCCTTCAAAAAAATAAGAGGCTAATGAAACACACTTTAATCTTCACCTGCAATCAAAACAGACCCAAAATGAAAAAAAAAATAATCCCTCCTGGAAAGAGAGGTGGCTTTTCCTGCTGGGATCTGCTGGTTCCATGGATGGAACAGAGATGTTTCACTCCCAGGAATCCCGGATGCTGTGATCCAAGAGCCCTGAGCCCCATCAAGTCACACAATGACATTTTTGGCTCTATATGAGCAACAGACTTTTTTTTCCCCCCCTCCTTTTTCTTCTTCTTTTTTTTTTTTAATCATGACCTAAGCAGCACAATCGAGTACATTGAAGCTATTTTCATCACTTTGTCAGGGAATGTGCAGGAATTCAAAGGGCCTGTTTAGATGTGCTCCAGGGCTGCTGAATGACAGATATTGAGCTCTGCAAACAGGAACACATTCCCTGGCTCCAGGACTGGGGTCTGACGCTGCTTCCAGCAACATGCACTGCTCTGCATGCCCCTTCAGGAATGTCAGAGCTCTGGGAGGAGAGGGAATCGGACACTGCACGGAGCTTGCAGGCGTTCCTGAAAGCACATCCCTTCATTCAAGGCATCCCCGAGCTCCTTCAAACACCCACGTGCACAGACAGAAAGGTTGGAGTGATGGTTTTGGAGGTCTTTTCCAACCTTAACCATTCCATGATTTGACAGATCATCCTTCAAACACGTTGATGAAGGTGCACTGAATATGCATTCAGACACGTGTACCTGTGCTGGAATGTTTTGTGTTCACCCCTATGGACGCTGGGATCATTCAATGTACAATTTAATGTGTAATTTAATTTAAAGCGTAATTACACCTCTCTGCCTCCTCACCATGCAAACACTCAGTTAAACTCCCTTTCATGGCTGCTACCACACGGAGTGGCTGCTTCCCCAGCACTGCTGACAGCTTCCCAGGGAAATCACAGAGAGCAGAAATTCCCGGGAGCTGGGCTGCCCGGGGGGTTCAGAACCCACGGGAGGGACAGTCTGACAATGCAGTTCCAGAGAACCTCTGCTGCTGGTGCCTAGCATAAAATCCCAGAGTGGTTTGGGCTGGGAGGGACATTAAAGACCACCTTGTTCGCCCCCTTCCACCAGACCAGGTTGCTCCAAGCCCTGGCACCAAGCTGGCCTTGAGCATTTCCAGGAACGGGACATCATCCTAGAGGTCTTTTCCAGCTCTAATACCTCCGTGATTCTGTGTCAGCAGAACATTTTTCCTGTCACAGCCACTGACGTCAGACCATCATGGTGCTCAATACCCTTAGGAGACTTTTTTTTTTCCCCCAAGCAATGCTTCCCTTTTTTTTTTTTAAAAAAAAAAGAAATTCACAACCCTTAATAAGACCAAGGGAAGCGCTTAAAAGCAGGCGTGTCACTTCGAGAGGCTCTCCCAGCATCTGTTAGCACTTAATTGCCTCGCCTGCTCACAGTAGGAGCGTGGAGTGGATCTCCTGCAAGCCCCGCTTGCGTGTGCTCAGCCCAACCACCACCCAACTGCATCACAGCACAGCTATGTGGGGACAGGAACGTCTCCAGAGCTCAGCTGGTAACCTATGAGATGCCATATAAATAAATACTAATATGTCAGGAATTCGAAGGTTGTTTCTCCTTTTGAAAAAAAAACAAAAGAAAAACGAGAATGTATTTTTTTAAAAACAGAATGGAAAGGGAAAAAAAATCCTCAACTTCTGCCTCAACAAGCGAAGGGTGCATTTAAACAATCCTGTGCTGCTGCCATCTGCCCTCCTCGAGAGCTCAGCAGGACAATTCAGCCTCAAGAAAGAGATGTGAGGCTCCAAGGCTTTGTCCATCTTGGGTTAGAATCCACAATAACAATCACCACCCCACCACAAAACAGATGGCATGACCTGAAATCCCTGTGCAATGGTTTGTGTGTTGTCTCTGCCTGTTGGCATCCCTGGAGCACCACAGGGAAGGGATAAATCTTGGGTTAAAAAGTGCCACAACAAACCCAAACCATGCACTGGTGCTCAGAAAGTTCTCGGCATCAGCTGAGGGAACATCCTGAAACCCCAAACGCGACGTGGCTAAAAACCTGCAGCAGCCCTGGCCCTGCTTCATGAGGAATCCCAGAATGGTTTGGCTGGGAAGGGACCTTAAAGCCCATCCAGTGCCGCCCCTGCCATGGAAGGGACACCTTCCACTGTCCCAGGCTGCTCCAAGCCCCATCCAACCTGGCCTTGGACACTGCCAGGGATCCAGGGGCAGCCACAGCTTCTCTGGGCAACCTGAAATCTAACTGACCTTGTACCTCTCCTGCATTAACTGTTATTTTAAGCAGCTTTTAAGGAAATGGAGGCTCAGAGTCTTCAACCACCTCTAATGAAATCCCCAAGTCTCAGATTAGATTTTCAGAGATGTTTTAAAACTGCTCAATCTCACTTCGCCTCCAATAACATCTGACTTCTTCTGCCAGCTCCACTTCAGCATTTCTGTCCTGGCTCAGAGCTGGGATAGCTTTCAAATTTCATTTCAGCTCGGTTTCTGGAATTTGGAAACATCTTCTGGCTATGACCTCATCCTCCCTGTACACACGTTCATTTCTTAAGGCTTAAAACACTGTCAGTGCCTCAGCTTGAACACGAATTTCATGGCAAAATGAAATGACTTTTGTAACTCAAAATTTCACGGATGTTAAGGTCACTAAAGCAAACATCCAAAGCACTTTGGTTTTTTATTTAATATAGACAGTGGCAAAGTCATAGCAGTGGAAATTTTCAAGTCACATCAAATTTTCTGATTGTCTTTAGTACAATGAAAAAGTTAATTTCTGAAACTGAACCTGGAGATCAACAGTTGAATATTTTCAGTTGAAAACGGAGATCTTGGGGCAGTTATGATTAAAAGTGCAGACTGGACCCACTGGATGTTTCCAGTAAGAGCCAAGTAAACAAAACTTCCAACTCTTGAGAGATTAAGAAGAGCAGTAAGTGTTAAAAGCTATAAAATGCAAAGCTTAACTATCCTGAGTTGCAGGAATTCACTGAATCATAAAACATCCTGAGTTGGAAGGGACCCACAAGGATCATCGAATTCCAGCTCCTGAACGTAAAAAACTATTCCTCATTTGACTAAAGTTCAAGTTTTATAACAGCAGGCAGCATCAAATCCTGGGTGAAAAGCTGGAGGACTTATAAAAGCTGATCCGTGACTGCAGAACCCGTGAGTTTGAATAGTTGGGGATTAAAGATGACACAAAGACCTCTCTGCACACACAGAGCACCGCGACCGTCGCAGCAGACACGAAAGCAGCTCACACTGGAAGCCTCTGGAAAACACGTTTTGGGAATGCACGGCGTTCCTGTCACGGCTCTGGCTCATCCCACAAGCACGTGAGGCCTGTTCCCTCAGGGAACTGGGGACAAAGGTGGCCCTGGCTGAACCCTGCAGGAAGCCCAGCACCACTTACCCGTACCAGAAGCGAGGGTCGCTGGATATGCAGTGGTTGAGATTCCGGTGGGCCAGAGCCTTCTTCTTGTTCAACACAAATTCCTGCAGTTTCATCTTCACTTCTGTGCTCGCCACTGCACCTGCGACAAAAAAGAAGAAAAACATTTGAAAAGGTTATTAAATCATTCACATACTTGAAGGAATTTTAAATTTCTAAAAGAGATTCCGCATCGACTCTTTCATTTCCAGTCAAAAAAAAAAGAACTTTGCTTTCAAAGAGAGAAGAACAAAGTGCCTCCAGTAAGGAGCTCTCCCTTTTTATCCCTTTAGCTTGGCATCTATTCACAAGTTTTGCTTGAGAACACAGATGAAATCGGGTTTATTTCACCAGAAGAGGATGTTACACTTGCACAGAAGCACACTCAGAATAAAGCACTTGTCCGGGGTATCCCAGCTCTCTCTGAACCAACATTATTTAAGAAAAGGGGTCTTGTGCACCCTCAAGTTGTTAAATGTCACATCTAAAAGCAGAAGGGGAACGAGCCCAATGGCTCATGTGTAGGTTTTGTCTTGAGAACTCCTGTAAACAGGGACCTCTTTGTTCCCAAGTCTCTGTGTACACCACATTTTGCTTCATTTACAAGCGTGCAGATCTCCCACTTCAAAAAACCTAACATTTAAAAAAAAAAAAAATTTAAAAAAAGGGAGTCAGTCATTCTGCAGAGCTAAAATGTCAACTGTGTAATCCCCAATCATGATTTCCTGCACAATGGAGAGCAGGCTGTTTCCCTGCCGTGACGGATCCCAGAGCTCATCAGGTTGACAGCCCAGACTCCCAGGCAGGGCTCCTGACGGAGCAACGCATCCCAAGTTTGGCAAGGGAGCACGTGGAAAATGATGGTTCATCCACACCGTGGCGCAAGGCAGGAGCTCCAACGGAAAATGTCTGGGCTAGGAGGAGAGGAAAAGGCCAGGGAAGCTGCCTGCTCCGCTGGGAACAAGAACCAAAAGATCACCCCGCCGTGTTCTCGTGCCCTGCGCCCTGCTCGACCCCGTGGTGGCATTTGACACGCTGGGGGAACGAGTCCTGGGCTCTCCCCGAGAGCAGGGAGCTGCAGCATCCCCACAAGGCACTGCCTGGAGGTGTCAAACTGTTCCAGCACCAAAGCGAAAAAAATTCCCTTTTTTTGGAGCCCTGCATTTCTCACCAGCTCCACGAACACAGGCTTGGTGGAAAGTTCAAGCGAAGAGCTGGAGATGAATTCCTGAGCAGCAGAAGAGGTGACGAATTCATGCCTAAAAGCCTTCTCTCTCCAAAATGTGTCATCCTTAGTCCATTAGCATCCTTGGAACACTCAACCCTGGCTGTGCTCTGTCAGTTTGGGGTAAACCTGTTACTTAGAAGACTTGAAGCTCAACATTTTTGGACTGGAAGGTTTACAAAAGCTCCCCTGTAAAGGCCTTCCTCCTTTACTGGAAGCTGAAAGATATCACAGAACCTCAGAGTGCTTTGGGTTGGGAGGGATCCTAAGGATCATCTCATTCCAACGCCCTGCCATGGGCTGGGACACCTTCCACTGTCCCAGGGTGCTCCAAGCCCCAGTGTCCAACCTGGCCTGGGACACTGCCAGGGATCCAGGGGCAGCCACAGCTTCTCTGGGCACCCTGTGCCAGGGCCTCCCCACCCTCACAGGGAACAATTTCTCCCCATATCCCACCTACCCCTGCCCTCTGGCAGTTGGAAGCCATTCCCTGTGTCCTGTCCCTCCATGCCTTGTCCCCAGTCCCTCTCCAGCTCTCCTGGAGCCCCTTTAGGTCCTGGAAGGGGCTCTGAGGTCTCCCTGGGGCCTCCTCTTCTCCAGGTGAGCACCCCCAGCTCCCCCAGCCTGGCTCCAGAGCAGAGGCGTTAACAAGGAGGGAGAACAAACTCTACCTCTCTCACACTCTCTTCATATTTCAGATCAGGACAATTTTAGCTTCTCTTCACCAAATTTTGTGATATGAGAAAAATAACTTAAGTATCCTTAAGAGCTGAGGTGCGATAATGATTCTACACCACAGCACTTCTTAAATAAAAAGTAATTTAAAAATAAAACTGTAGCTATGGGAACAGGATCTTCAACTTAACATCCCCAAATTCTGGCTTTTTTTCCTCTACACCTCTGTGTTTCACCCAAAAGATGCTTTGATCCCATTTTCCAGAGATTCGGGGGTTTTAATTTCTTTTCAGGTTACTTTAATGAGGATGGCCAGGTATCGGTTCTGATAACAAAACATGGATCAAACATCAACAGCTGACGGGAGCAGCAGGGGGAAGGGGAAATGCTTCGAGATTCTGAACCTCTGGTCTTTCTAGTACTTAAAAAGGTCTCGCAGACCCCCAGTCTTTTCCTATTAGAAAAGTTCTTGGAGCTTCATCTTATTCCTGGTTGCCATCTCCTGGTACCCCCTTCCACCACTTTTCCCACCCATGCGGTCCTTATTTCCCCCCAAACCAGACCTGAGGAGCTGATGGCACAACTTGGCGAGGTATTTTGAGGTATTTTTCCCCCCATTCACTTGCAAAAGAAGCCCGAACAAGCAGCCCCGAGTGTCTCTGATAAGGGACATTGTGAGGCCACAATGGTCTCCTCAAGTGCATAATGACACACGGGCTGCGGGGAAGGCACCCACAAGCTGTAACCTCCTGAAAAAAATGCTGAATGGAAACGCTTCAAAAAGGGGGAGAGCTGAGAACTCGGCTACGTCTTAAAAAGAGTGAAATTCAGAGCAGCAGAAAGAGAAAAGGAGTGCAGCGTGCATCTGGTGTATTTTATGGGCTTAATATTCTGCCTCTATTAGGAATGCTGCCAAAAATACTTCAAAAAATGTTAAATCAAGGGAAGAGAGGATACGCTTCCTTTTGAAAAACGCTAAAATGGCATTTAGCGAGACAAAAATGAAGATAAAGCAGAGAAATGCATCTCTCTCTTCCCCTCAGTCCCTCCGATGAGTCCTCACAAGCTCCCCGCGCCCTCAGAGAGGTTCCTCCAGTTTTCTGAGGCTCCTTCGTGGCTCCCACCCGCCTGCCACCACCCAGACGAGGGAGCTTTGGCCACTTACTCTCCTTCCCTTTCTCTTTGTTTTTCAGCTGCTGCAGTTTCTGCTCTCGGTGCTGCTTCTCCAGCTCCTGCTCCTGTCGGTGCTGCTCCAACTTCCTCTGGTGCTCCAACAGCTCCTGCTGATGCTTCATGGCCAGCATCTCCTGCTGCTGCTGCGGAGAAGGGAACAGGGGAAAGCAGCGAATTAACACCACCAGCCTTCCCTAGAGCCAAAGCAGAGGCTGCAGGCAGGTGACAGTGACAGTGCTTCATTCGTGGAATTAAGGACAAGCACGGGCCTCCCTTTTATCCCCATCACCTGATTTTAAATAAAACCCCACTACGGCACCTTCAGTATTATTTTTTGCACAGAGAAGTTGTAGAAATTGTGGTTGCCCCATCCCTGAAAGTGTTTCAGGCCAGGCTGGATGGGGCTTGGAGCAGCCTGGGATAGTGGAAGGTGTCCCTGCCCATGGCAGGGGGTGGAACTGGATGGAATTTAATGTCCCATCTACCTCAAACCACGCTGCGCTTCCGTGACTAATTACAGAAAGAACTGCTCCAACAGATATAAAAATAATTCCCCCAATAATTTCTCCAGGAAGGATTTACCCCGGCCCTCTCGACTCGCCCACATTCATGGCAATAATCAGGAGACACCATGTCTGATTTAGGTAAATATTTGCAAAGCTTCCATCTGGAAGCACCAACGGCTCCTGTCCCAGTGCAAGCCCCCCCTGGCGTCCCCAAGTCCCAGCAGCTGGAAGCTGTCAGCGTCCCCACCAACCTCCTGGGCAATTTGGGGTGCATCCCCCCAGCCCAGAGCACCCTGGCTGGGTGCACAGGGGATTCCCATGGGACCGAAGGTGGCGGTTCGATGTGCCACGCCCTGGGACGGCGTGAGGGGACGCCGCGCGTCCCGCGAGGCTGTGGAAAAGCAGGTGACAAGGGACACAGCCCAGCAGCCTGGAGAGGCGCGAAGGGATCTCCGCGGGGCGAAAAACTGCTTTTTTCTTAAAAAAGCAGAGCTGAAATAAAGATTTCCCACCTCCCAGTTTGCTTTGCACCCTCCCCAGCAGGACGCGGGCTGGAGCCAAGCGCGCGGGCCGCTCCTCGGCCTCCCGCAAACCCCCGGAATGCCGGAGCCCTCCGGAGCCTCTGGAGCCCTCCGGAGCCTCCGGAGCACGGCGCCCACCCCGCACTCTTTACGTTGGCAGCTTATAAACCAAGGGATTGATCGGGAGCTGGCAGCCTCCAGCCTCACAGCCCCGAGCTCTCCGGGGCTGCGCTTAATGGGGGCCTGTGCTCGGATACCACCCACGGCTCCCGCGAAACCGCCGAGGCCGAGAGGGAGCGGGAGCGCGGGACTGTGGAATGGTTTGGGTTGGAAGGGACCCTAAAGCTCGCCTCGTTCCAAGCCCCCGGGTGTCCAAGCCATGGCTGTTCAGACAGGGAACCTGCCCTCTCCAAGAACATCTCAATCCATCCTCCTCCAAACCCTGCCAGCTCCTGCATACGCGAGACTCCCGCCCCACAGGTTTTCCTTCTCCTTGAGCACCTTTTCCTTTTAATCCTTTTAATTGTGATTCTTGGGGTGTCCTGTACAGGACTTGATGATCCTTGTAAGCCTCTTCCAGCTCTGGATATTCTAGGATCCTCTAATTAATTTGTGGCATTGCACACTTGCACCACCCAATGCTTCAGCCACGGATGCCACAATAAATACGAATAAAATTACACCATTCTATATAAAGATGCAAAAAAACAACCCGAGAGGTATTTGCAATCTGCCTGGCTATCTGCTGGAAACTCTCCACGGAGGAATCCCTGCTGCTGCCTGTTCCAAGCAGGCAGGCTGTTGTAAAACACCAGAAATCCAGTCATTTTGCAGCGACTGCACCTATGCTTCCCCTCCTAAGTCCATTGAATTATACGTAAACAACCGAAAATCCACACTGAAAGAAAAAAACCTAGAAAAGGAGGAAAAAAATAGAGGAAACCAGCTATTTTTGTTTTCTAATTAAGCAGCAGCTTCTACTAACACGTCTCCATTTGGGGAAAGAGTCTCTTTTCTGACTTCCAACAAGTCCACCACATGGTGGGCTTTGAGAACCTCGCCATGGAAAGTATGCAAATGAACAATATTTAATGCACAATATGGTAAAACAGGTTTTGTTATTTTTATGGAATCAGGAGCCTTTTCTCTCCATCTGCAGTCTCCTAGGCTCTGCGGGCTCTGCTTCCTGCGATGGTTTACATACATTAGGCTGCTTTAGAAGGAGCTGTGCTTTCATTGACATCTGGAGTGAAACGGGAATGAAAAGCCCAATTTGTCGCTGGATGGTTTAGGGAAGTTTCATTAGGGATGTATTGTCTCTGCTCATTTTGACCCCAGTTTACACAAAGCCTATTCTTAGTATAGTTTTTCAAATCTTTTCGAAGTTGAAGGAAAAAAAAATTAAAAAAATAAAATAATGAAGCCACGTCTCCGATTGTACCCACGATAAATGGAAAGAAATCACTGTTGGTGTCTGCTGTAGCCTGGGAAAACGAGAGAAGAAAATCCACCCGGGTGTCTTCTCAGGGCTGTTTCTCCACACTTATCAGAAAGGTTATGGGGAAACAGAAATTTAGGCTGGAGATCAGGGAAAGGTTCTTCCCCAGAGGGTGCTGAGCACTGCCCAGGCTCCCCAGGGAATGGGCACGGCCCCGAGGCTGCCAGAGCTCCAGGAGCACTCGGACAACGCTCTCAGGGATGCACAGAGCGGGATTGTTGGGGTGTCAGGAAAAACATCACAGAAGCATCAGTTTCTGGTTCACTTAAAGCAAAATCGAGGCAAATTTGAACAGGCACTGCCCACTCAGACCCTGTGCGTTCTTCACACGCAGCTGGGGCAGGGGGTTTATTCCCCAACTGTATTTCCCAAACACTGGAATTTCATGACAAAGTGATTCACAGAGGGAAATCCCTGGGTCTGAGACTAACTCAGCCCCGGGTTTGAGGAGCACTGTGACAGACACACACGCTGCATTAGGGAGCTCAGAACATCTAAATTAGGTGCTCTTGCCAAAATCAATATTTGTAAATATTCATAACTATGGGGATTCCTGCATATGTTTAACGTCACTGCTCCCACTATTTCTGAAAACTGCACAAATGTTCAACTGTACCTGCAGTTAGTGTTGCTGGTGCTCCTTTAGCATAAATTAATATTAATAAAGGTAACAGGGAGAATGCAGAGCATTTCCAGGTATTTATCAACTGTCAGCCTGCCGTGAGGACTCGGCGATCCAGAGGATTTTGCCATCGCATTCCTCAATTGTCTTCAGTGCTCCAGCTTGTCTGCCTGCGAGGGGGACTGGCGCCTTATCACTAGGGAAACTGTCCCAGAGAAACCTCTTTTTAAGGGGAATGCAGCTGAAATGGCTCTCTTTAGTCTGTGCCCTCCCAGGAAGCGTGGAGCGCTGACACCAAGATCCCATTTCCCAGAGAGAACCAGGATGGGTTTCACGGAGACACGTTGCGTTAGGACTTGCACAACCACTCCTCCAGCTGCCAAACAAGAAGCCAAGCACAGAGATCCTTCCTGCCCCCCCCCACCACGCTCAGACTGGCTCCTGGGTGTTTATAAGAGATATTTTGAATAGCTGCAATTAGTGGAAGGGAGAGCAAAATAATGCTGGAGATAAGCACAAGCCTGGGTGAACAGCACTTGGAACACTTCTGGCTGATAAATATTCCTTGGCATCCAAAGTTGCTGTGTCCAGCTCCCAACTTGCATCTCAATCCACACCTGAGATCAGCTCCAGCACAGGGGGATATCAGGGAAAGGTTCTTCTGCCACCTGTTCTGGCCAAATTCTATAGTTTGGGGGTTTATATCAGGTGTTCAAAGTGATCTTTGGGCTCAGGCTCTGTAAAAATAAAGTCAAGTCGTAGGTGAGGATGAAGAAAAACTCGCCAGGAACGTACACATCAAATCACCCCCCGAAAAGCCCTTGGCTATGGGTGGAAGCAAAGCACAGACGCCGGGATTTCTGAGAGGTGGATTTCTGGGAGATGGATTTCTGGGAGCACCGCTCTGTTGGGCTGTTTTACAGCGATCCCAATGCTGGCTGGACTCCCTGCTTCATGTTCCCCCCATCCTGTTTACTGAAGCCTCAGGCTGTGGCTCCGGTTTCAGGATCCGCTCTCTTGGCTCTGGGGCGGCGTGTTTGGGATATCTCCTGGAGCACCAGGCAGAATAAATCAGCTGTGCTGGAGACGGCGAGGGGGGAACGCTGTGGCTTCCAGCAGCAGCCAAGACACAAAGATCTGGGAGAACAAGCGCCTCTCATCTCTTTTCTGGGACACACATCCCATGTGCCCCCTTCCCGCCACCGGGCAGCTGACGGCCGGCTAATCCCGTGCCAGGAATTCCCATGGGCAGGGAATTTTCCGCAGGGAAACGGCAGCTCCCTGGGCAGGAGACTGATCTCGGTCAGACACATCCTACTTAGAACGTCTGGTGCTCAGGTTTATGAGGCTAAGCCGTCTCCAGGACCGGGAGTGACGGTGAGGTTCCCTTCCCGCCAGCTCCCATGTTCTTACTCTGGCAGCTTTATATATGGATATGGAATTTTGTATCCCAGCCTCCTTCCCATGCCATTACCTCTCCTAGAAGGCTGGAAGACCTCTGAGCCCTGAATACCTGCAAAGGTTCAGCACTGGGAATGCTTTTGTATGAGCCTTTTTGCTCCCTGATTCCCACTCCAGCCTAACTTCTCCCTTTCTCCGGAAGCAGAATATCCAACAGCCCTTCCAGAAAGCGGCGAGCTCCATTTGTAGTATCCAGCACATTCAGTTCCTTCTCCAATTTTCCCCTTTAAAGGAGAGGAAAACTCCTTTGAGTTTGCCTCTGCTGGGCTTTACGTGGTTATTGTTGAAGGGGAGGGAATCAGGAGCAGGGAGTGCCCATCCCAGCATGGATGGCGATAAGCAAATCAGAAAATTTGACTTAAACCAATCCCTGGAAACCAAAGAACCACATAAATCCCTGTAAAGGAGGAGCCCCACATGTTTAATGCTAAATAAGAGATGAGAGCTCGGTCCTTGGAGGAGCAGTTACATCCTCTGTGAACTGTTTTGGGGTATTTTGGGTATTACAGGAACTCCATGTTTCTGGACATGAATGGATCAGCAGTGGTGTACATTAACAGGTCAGTGTTCCTGCCATAACAGCAGGATCCAGTGGGGTATTTCTTTATTCCTGCCCTGATTCTCTGTGTTCTCTTTGACTACTTCCAATTATTATTTAAGTTCAACAATAAGATAAAATTGGAGTTGAACATTTGGGTGTGGGAACTGCCAAAATATCCCTTCTGCTGCCGTTTACTTTGAAATTCCAAACTGACAGAAAAATAATCACGGTGCCCCACACGTATTTTACTCCAGGAAAATCTGGAGTTCCCATTGTGCTCCTTCCAGCCAACCAACCGTGGCCCATCTCAGAAGAAACCAAAAGGAAACATTTCTTTTAACGATTTCCAGTAGCTCTGTAAGGAGCGGGGCAGACAAACTTCCCTGGATGAGCATTCCAGCCTCACTCCTGACACCACCAACAGCGCTTGGATGGCAGGAAGATGCCTGAATTAGCCCAGCCTGACGCAGGACTCCTTCAACCAAGAGATGGGGTAAAAGGTGTCCAGGCTGCTCCATGGATTTGCTGACAGAACCCACCCCTCCGTGTGCAGGTTTGTCCTCGCCGCTCTCGCAAAAGATCCTGACTTTGAGCCTGAGGAGAAGTCACCACCCACCCCCTTCAAAGGGAGCAAACGCTCTGATCCTCCGGAAAGTTTTCCCCAGGGTTGCTTCCATCAGAAGTTAAGTTTTGCAGGATCTAAGGTGCAAGTTTTGGAGTGGGCTTGGCGTGCCAGAAAAGCGAGGCAAGGTCACCGAGAAAGAACAGGAAGCCGTCTGGAAATAGCGCGAGTTCCAAGGCGCTCGAGTAGTAACGAGGCACAAAATGTTCAGTCTGGTCTTTTACCACCAACTGTACCCAGCTGCAGCTTCCTAAGATGAATAATCCTGTCATCCCGGAATCCAGACAGAGGCGGACACCTGGTATCTCCGGGCTTTTCAAGTTCCTCTTGAAAGGGGCTGCGAGGAACGGGAGCGCTGCGGAAGAGCGGCACAAAAACGAGCAGAGAGAGCCCCTCCACGCTGGCTGCTGCAGGAAGAGAGCACGGAGCAGACAGGCCTGGGAATGGGAGCTGGGATACCGGGGGGTGAGATGGAAGTTGGCCCTTCTGGAGTCCGAGGGAAGCGGGTGCTTTGCAGGAGCCACGGTGCTGCCGGCAGCGTCCCTGGGGACACAGGGAAGGTGCCACAGGGGATCAGCAGACGACACCAACCCCAGCAGCAGAACTGAAACACGCCCAGCTTTCCCTGCTGAGTAGGAATCAACCAAAGAGAAGCTCTGGGCACTGTCAGGGCCATGCTGAGGGCAGCCCCACTAAAGGACGATGTGATTTGGGCCCAGTGAGCTACCACGGAATCATGGAATGGATTAGGTTGGGTTGGGTTGGGTTGGGTGGGGTTGGGAGGGACCTTAAAGATGATCCAGTTCCATCCCCTGCCACGGGCAGGGGCACCTTCCACCACAGCCCTGTCCAGCCGGGCCTTGAGCAGCTCCAGGGTATCTTGCAGGCAAACCTGTGGTTCCACGGCCAGGTGGCTCCACATGAAAGCAAGAAGCAGCTTCTCCCCTCAGCATCAACATGACAACTATCAAGTCTAGACATCTTTGGGAAAGAATTACTCTTCTTTACAGCACAGCAAAATCTGTCTGGAAGATTCCCCGGAAGATTTTCACTCTCTGAGACCAAAGGAATGGCCCGAGAGTTTCACCCCGCGTCTCTGAACAAGAGGCTGATCCCTCAGATGTGTTACTCAATGTAGGAATTCATTCTGCCAATGGAAAGACAACAACTTCAGGATCACTGCACAGCAAACACCCTCCCAAAGCTCCTTTCCCTGCTGCTGCTTCCCTGCCCATCCCGTCTGTGCTGGACGCACAGCCCAGCACTCCCTCTGCTACAGAAAGCACACGGTCCTTTCTCAGACGGTGGAAAAACCGGGAATGGGATTGCACACACCCAGGTGAGGATTTCAGGCCCACAAGGAGCTGGGAGGCTCAGCTGCTTCCCTGTGCTGTTATCCCACCAGCACCAGGACGCTGCTCTCGCTGACGTGTGTCAGCATCCCCCAGAAGTTTCCGGCTGTGGCTATGAAACAGCCAGGGCTGGGAAGAGCCCTGCTCCAAGCTCGGGCAGAGGAGATGAACCACATTCCCCACGACGTCCTTCCCTTCCCCGCTGAGCTCACAGTGCCCGAGGTGCCTCCGGCCCTGCCAAAGCGCCCATCCTGCCCCTCTTCCATCCAGCCCTTGACCAGAAGGGCAAACGGAAAAGCGTTTTGGTAACTTCCAGCTGATCTTGGCTGGGAATGAGTGACTCACAAAGGAAAAAATTCCCTGCCGGTTCCTCCGCAACCAAAGGTCAGGCAAAGCTCACAGCGGGACCTGCGGAGAGGCTTTCCACCATCTCACCCGAGAGCCAGGCTCCTTATTCCACCCTTGGTTTTGTTTAGGGAGGCAGATTTGAAAGCCATAAATATTGTCCCACATCTGGCGAGGCACGGAGGAGTGGAAAATCCGCCTGGCTGAAGGTGAGCGGCTGCAGGAGAGAGGAGCCTCCAGCCGCCGGCCGCCTCTCCCACGGCGCTTCCCAGAGTCAGGCCTGGGCAATCTGCAGAGCTGCTCTGGGGCTGTGAGAGAAGCAGCCTGCCCCGCTCCGTACGGTGTGAAGCCTTCAAAAGGCTCAGCTTATTTTCCCCAAACATGTCAGGGTTTTCACAGGATCGCCACAGAACGTTTGGAAGGGACCTTAAAGCCCATCCCATTCCAACCCCCTGCTGTGGGCAGGGATACCTCCCACTAGACCAGTTTGCTCCAAGCCCCGTCCCTACTCACTAATTTCTTCCTAAAATCCAATCTAAACTTACTGTCTTTCAGTTTAAAGCCATTCCCCCTTGTCCTTTCTCTCTCCATGCCTGTGTTTTCTCCTCACCCTCCCTCTCACCCCCTGTGCTGAGCTCTGTGTCCATTATAGAGCCCTTCCACAAATATTGTTTCACTCATTTCCTGGCTCCCTCCAAATTGCACCATCTTGGGGAATTTGGCACTTTTACGCAAAGGCCGAAACACAATGTCTATAAAAGCAAGGACTGGGACACACCAGGGAAAGGATCACATGTTCGGGCAGTCATCGCCTTCTCCTCCTGCACTAGGTCAGATGATTAAAACTGAGCTGATGGAAGCGATTCCAAGCTCTGGAAAAAGCCAAAACTTCAGCTCTCAATAGGAAAAAGTTATCTACTGGGATAGAAAAACAGGCAAGCCATGCCAGCATTTTCCAGGCCGAACTTCACTCACTTAAGTGTTCCTCACACTCCTGCTTTGTCTGGAGGGTGGGATGGAGGGATGTTCCCCTTTCTTAGTTCCTGTCAAGGCAGACCAGTTCCTCTGTCCCACCAACACCACAGCAACAAAAGGAAATAAAACAACCCCAAACCACGATTTCTCCTGGACCAGCTAAGGAATCAACACTGGAAACAAAGGAGCTGCTTGAAAGCTTCTCCCCAGCAGGGAGAGCTGGGGCTGTTCTGGAGAAGAGAAGGTTCCAGGGACACCTCAGAGCCCCTTCCAGGGCCTAAAGGAGCTCCAGGAGAGCTGGAGAGGGACTGGGGACAAGGGATGGAGGGACAGGGAATGGCTTCCCACTGCCAGAGGGCAGTATTAGATGGGATATTGGGAAGGAATCCTTCCCTGTGAGGGTGGGGAGGCCCTGGCACAGGGTGCCCAGAGAAGCTGTGGCTGCCCCTGGATCCCTGGCAGTGTCCCAGGCCAGGCTGGACAGGGCTTGGAGCAGCCTGGGATGGTGGAAGGTGTCCCTGCCCGTGGCAGGGAGTTGGAATGAGATGATCCTCAGGGTCCCTCCCAAACCAAAGCATTTGGGGATTCTATGAAATAAATGCTTTGCCCTCTGTGATTAAAATGGTGGATGCCAGGCTGCAATGGAAAAAGCCAAATTAATCAATTCTAAACAGTACCAGCTACACAGAACAGAGTAAAATGCAGAAATTCTTGCCCCTTCACAGAAGCAGTTCCCAAAGCAATTGTGGATTTAACATTAGCACAGAATCACAGAATGGTCTGGGTTGGGAAGGACCTTAAAGCTCATCCCATTCCCAACCCCTGCCATGGGGGTGCTCATGCCTGTGTGCACATGGGACTAAAAAAAAAAACACAACCAAAACACCAACTAAATTTCTCCAAAAAGAGCTCTGCATCTTCACTCAAGACTATTTCTATACCAAACTGCACAGCTCAAGTGCTTCACTTGCAGAAGATAAATGGCTTTTATTTGCTTTAACATCCCCGCCCCGCTTCCTTCATGAGCTGGGCAGCTCCGAGTCCAAATTTGAAGTTATGTATCTTAATTCTCTGGGCAAAATAATCGCTCCCCTGCACTCACAGCCACTGGACTTAACACAGTTGCCAGTTCTAAGAGTCACCTAAATGTGGGCTGACTTCTGCACACAGACACAAGCAGGATGTTTTCCCAGAGAAAATGTACCACGCTGGGGTAGGGTTTGGGGGTTATTTTCTTTGTGAGACATCACAGGATTTATTTCAATAAGGTGCTGTTTGGTTTTTAAAGCAATTCTGGTCCCACTGACACATTTCCTACTCCCAGAGATCACCTTGCAGGCCACCCTTTTGCACAGGATTATATCATCCCTATTTTAAGGCTCTCATTTAGCCAAGCTTACACACCAGACGAGGAACTTCATTACCTAATGGGCTGGATACACTGTGGCATCTCAAAATCAGAGCTCAGCTTCCTCCTAACACAGATTTTGAGCAGAGCCAGTCACAGCTTTGACATAAACGAGAGCAAATATGTTCCTATCACCACAGCTTCGAGCTTGGCCATTAAATGGGAACGAGCCTGCCTGATTTTTTCACAGACAAATAACTACAGGCACGGGCAGTTACAAGGGAATGATGGAAGCATTTTTTCACAGGAATTCCCCATCCTTCCCCTCACCCCGAGTGCTTTGTGCCAGCCGTGGGCAAATGTGCAGCTCCAGAAAGGTGGGGATACCTGAACATTCCACACACACACCCCCCCACAGATGCACACGCTGTGCATCCACGTATAAATGAATTCACAGCCAGGCACCTCCTCACCTCTGCCCTGGCGACAGCACAGAGGACTCGCCAAGGGACAGGGGTGTTTGCTGTTAATCCAGCCTCAAACAGGGACACTTCTTACAAAGCCCAGCTCCTCTCTGTACTAAGAAGTCTGTAAATAATACCCCATTAACTTTTAATCCAATCTTCCCCACTCTGACATGCATTTTGAATTAAAATGAAAGTTATATAAGGTTGAATCGAGGTTGCTTTTTAATATTACATTAAGGCTATTTACCATGTGCAGCACTAATCCCCCTTTGAAAAAGGGAGCCTATTAGCAATTCAGAAAGCTTACGTTGCCATAGCAATAGTCCAGCACTGGGAAATATTTATATAATGTCTCATGTTTTCACTCTGCAACAGCCATCTCCCAGACTGGACTGCCCACTGACCCTGCTGGGTGTGCCCTCCCTGTCCCACACAGGGCACAGCACCTGCTTGGTGCCTAACTGAGAAATCTGAACGTGTCCAGTCCCACCTGCAGGCACTGCCCCTGCATTCCCTATTCCTGCAGTCCCACCTTGGGAAGGGGCTGGAGCCCCAGGAGCGGCTGAGGGGGCTGGGAAAGGGGCTCAGCCTGGAGAAAAGGAGGCTCGGGGGGGACCTTCTGGCTCTGCACAACTCCCTGGCAGGAGGGTGGAGAGCGAGGGACAGGACAAGAGGAAATAGCCTCAAGCCGTGCCAGGGAAAATTCAGATTGGAGATCAGGGAAAGCATCTTCCCTGAAACGGTGGCCGGGCATTGGAACGGGTCCCCCAGGGCAGTGGTGGAGTCACCACGCCTGGAATTGCTCAGGAGGTGCGTGGGATGCAGCCTGGGGACCGTGGCAGTGGTGCTGGGTTGATGGTTGGAATGGATGATCCCGGAAGGCTTTTCCAGCCTCAGGAATTCCACGATGCCCTCGTCCCCGGCCGCCCTTACCTTGATGTGCTCGTGCAGCTGCGCCTCGTGCTGCCGGGAGAGCTGCTCGTGCTGCCGCTGGAACTCTGCGATCAGGATCTGCCTCTGGATCTGCTGCTTCTGCTTGAGGGCCAGCAGCTCCTGCTGCAGCTGCTGCTCGCGCAGCGTGGGCTCCGTCACCGGCATGGAGAACTGGTGGTCCAGCCGCAGGTCCATGGGCACCGAGCTCGGCGCCACTTGCAAGGGCAGGGCTGTGCTCACGTCGACTGTGGAGGAGAACACAAGAGCAGGGGTGAGTGAGTTCCTCACCCAACAAAGGCCTGGAGGAACCACGGACTGAACCAAAGGCAGGGCTGTGCTCACGTCGACTGTGGAGGAGAACACAAGAGCAAGGGTGAGTGTGGTCCTCACCCAGCAAAAGGCCTGGAGGAACCATGGACTGAACCAAAGGCAGCACCATGAAACTCACACCATTCCTTTACTGGTAACCAAGGCCTACAGGAGTTCAGGGATCAGCAAGTTCTCCTCCAGGCACCACCTCCCGCAAACCCGTGCGTTTGCCACAAGCAAAGAGCGTCACGCGTGACCCATCTGTGTCTTCCGAACACACACACACACACACACACACACACACCTCTGTTCCACTCATCCAGCACCACTGGAAATAAGAAGGATAAAGAATAATCTGAGACTTCACAGAAAGGATTAATCTTGACTTGTGATGGATGAACTGAGGGACTGCCCTGGTCAGGAACAGGAGGCTCTCCCTTAAAGAAACTCATGCAGAAAGTGTTGTATCATAAATGCCAGACTGGCCTGGCTTGGGAGGGACCTCAAACACCATCCAGTGCCATGGGCAAGGACACCTTCCACTAGCCTAGGTTGCTCCATGCCCCGTCCAACCTGGCCTTGGGCACTTCCAGGGATCCAGGGGCAGCCACAGTTTCTCTGGGCACCCTGTGCCAGGGCCTCCCCACCCTCACAGGGAACAATTCCTTCTCCAACCCTGCCAGAACGCCTTTGCAATAACTGAACTCAGCTTGTTTCTCCTAAAAAAAAAAAAATTACTGCCACCCCATGAATGACTAAAAATCTTCTAAATTCCACCTGAGTGACAGTTCTGCCTCTCACAAGTATTCTGTATTTGCAACATTTGCTGTCTCTCTCTCTCTCTCTTTCTCCGGGGCAATCCCTCAATAACTCTGCTGAGAGCTTTGAATGAACATCAGTTACAGGATAACAAAGGCTAATCCCTCAGAAACACTGAGCTTCAGCAAAACTGGAAAACAGAGGTGGGGTTTTTTTTCTCCACATCCTCTGTCAGGACATTAATCTCATCCATCCCAGGGAGAGAGTTTTCACAGGGTTTTTCCCAAATACTCTTGTGGAGCAGAGGTCCAGGAGAGTGTTCGCCCCTCCCTGCACCCAGCTCGGCCAGGGAGGAGGAGGAGGAGGAGGAGGAGACTTTCTTTTTTTGATGGAAACATTTTCAGCAAAAGGTCACATTACTGGAAGTGTTGCTATTTTTCAACCTACAAGCTCTTCCCTCCACTTCCCTATTGTTTTCCTTCCTGTGGCCTTTTCTCTGCTCCCCTCTCTCCCCCGCAGGACCAGAGTGAGGATTCCTTGCCACAGATTCCCAAGCCACAGCCAGGGATTTTGGGGAGAGCAGCAGACTCTCACCCACAGATGAACACTTGAACTCACCTCAACAGTGTGTTTGAGGGCTCCAGGGAGAGCTCAGAGCCCCTTTAGGCCCTGGAAGGGGCTCTGAGGTCTCCCTGGAGCCTTCTCTTCTCCAGGTTGAACACCCCCAACCTTCCCAAGCACGCAAAACTCAACCCAATTTCAGGCAGAAGGAAAACCCTGCCACTTGTGATTGTGCCTTGAGATCCATTCCTCCCGCTTCACTCCCCAAAAAAGAGCCTAAAGTTGCTGTTCCCCGCTGGAAAACAGCCCTAAGAAAAGTTGACAAACCTCCCATTTCCCATCCAAAGGGACTCACTCCCCCACAGCTGCAGGGGTGGGGACCACAATTCCCACTGAGGCTGCGTCATCCCCGACTCCCGACTATTTCAGGCTCCAAAAAAGCCCCTCTTTGCCCCGCCGGGGGCTGCTGACCCACAGAGCCCTGCCGGGCCCCAGCCGGCCCTCCCTGCTCAATGAACACAGCCCCACAACAAAAACCCGCCTGTGTTCCAGGCAGCGTTTGATGGGACACTCGAAAAGTGCTTTCCTAGGTCCCGCCTCGAGAACGCGCGAGCACAATCGGAGCCGTGACGTGAGCCGAGGCACAAAGACGACATTCAGGGCTGCGATGAGAAATGCCAAAGCCATGAATTAGGAGACAAGATCCTGATTATGAATAATAAACTATCTCACGGTCTCTCCCTGCTTTTTTTTCCTTCCCTGTAGGAAGAGAAAAACATTAATTTTTTAATTTTTTTTTTCCCCTCACCCTTGGCATATAGGGAATTTTTTTTTCCCCGTGGTCAAGTTAGCCTGATTTTGATTCCATGGTCACGTTACGACGATTTTTATACTAAGTTAGAACCACTCTGCTGGTGTTTCTCTCCCCAAATAAATAAAACATGGCTGCACATCAAAGCCTGCTTGCATGCTGCACGTTAATTAAGACCTAAAGCACTTCAGTCCCCCTCGGTTGCTGACGGAGATTGGAAATTCGACATCCCGCAGCTCGTCCGTAACACACCGATGGGAATAACCCAAAACACGGGGAAATGAAGTGACAATCTCCAACCTGAAAGCAAAGTGCACGTCCCGCAAAAAGTATTTAACCATGGAATCACAGGACGGGTTGGCTTGGAAGGAGCCTTAAAGCTCATTATCAGGGGAAATTGTATGTTTAGATCTCCCACACTCCAAAATGGAAAATAACTTCTCCATAAGCCCCGAGTGTTTCGTAAGGGATTAGGGGAAGGTGACACTAAACCTGTGAATACACTTTTCAATAAAACTAACATCTATAATTGAATTTTCTTCCCTTTCTCTGATACAGCATTTTCATGCTGGTCTTTAAAGGATGGAAATGCAGGATTGAGTCCTGAAAACACACTCAAATGTTAAACCAAAAAGTTTGGCAGGAGAGGCACCAAACGAATATTTAAATTCAAACCTTGTTTCAGCATAACCTTTACTTAAGGTTAATTTTAAAAATATTCACAGAATCCCAGAACCACAGAGGTGTTTTGATGGAAGGGACCTTAAAGACCATCACACTCCAGCCCCCTGCCATGGGCAGAGACACTTTTCACCAGACATCAAACTGGGGTTTTTTAAAATCAAATGCTGTCGCCAAAATTACTCTTTCCTTTCCCTTTTTTTTTTTCTTCCTTGTTCTTCTGGTTTTTTTTTTAAATTTAAATTTAAGCAGCACAGAAAACTGCCTCTCACATTTGAAATCCAACATCACCTTCAAAGGGAAAGTGCAGGAAATGCTTTCCCTGAGCTCTCCCTCCCTCTGGCACAGAGCGAGTCCCGCTGAATACAAACAGCTCCTTCCCAGCTCCTCTTTCTTCAGCAATTCCCTTTGGAGAAGGGAAGAAAATCCCACCAACCTCCCCAAATCTGCTGCAAAACCCTGGGGATGAGTCTGGTCAAGGCTGGAGGAAGAAAGCAGCTCCCACTCCAGGACACGCCCCACCTGCCCATGACAGAGCGAGCCTGGGAGATTCCCCAAATGCCAAGAAAAGAGCATTCCAGCCTCTTCCAGTGACTCTCCAGTGCCTGGTGCCCTCCCAGATCGCTGCCTACCAGGAATGAGACGTTCCTGGGGCTGGCTGTGGTTGACCCTCCCCAGCCAGGGCTTTCCAGAGCCCATGGACTCAGCTTCTCCTCCTCTCCCGTCCTTTCGGGGCCGGGGCTTTATTCCCAGCTAATGAGTTTGCTTTTTAATTACTGCTGTGCCAGCCGTGCCTGCGGGCCAGGCTCTGCCAAGAGCAGCAAGTCAGCCTTTGGGCACCCACCAAAAGCAAACACAAAGCCAGAGGATGTGCTCAGTATCCCAAACTCTTGGCTGCTGCCGTCGGATCATCCCCGCCCCGCTGAACCACCCAGGGGGATGCTGAGGAAGCGTGTGCATGGATCTCCCCCTCTCAGCATTATTTCCAGCTCTTTCATCCCCAGGGAAAAGCAAAAAAATCGTGTGTTTATTCCCTGACTTTATTCCTCGCGGCTGTCCTTGGTGTCCAGCAACAGTTCAAAGACATTTAAATACCAAGCTGCTGCCAGCAGGAATGCCTTGGGCACGTGGGGAGGATGACGCTGGCTCCGAATCCCCGGAACACTGTTCCTATAACCCATCACCCCAATTTTCCTTCAGAATCAGCCTGGAAAGGGAGGCGAGCTGCTGACTCCGAGCACAGCCAAGGGAGCACCTGAGGTGGTTTGTTCTGGCAGGAAGGTGTGTGTCAGCCGAGCATCACTGGATTATTGTGAATTAAATCCACCCCCCCCGGCAGTGGCTGGAGCGCCGGGATCCCCTCTGCCACCCGGCCGACACAGAGATCCTTTTCCAGCGGGGCTCCCACTTCCCAAATTGCCAAAACTCCCTGAAACACTGAGAGACGGTGAGATCAGAGCTATAAATAGCACCGAGCTGCTGCAGTATCTGACTGCAGTGCCGGGATAAAAGCAGCGGATTTTGTGGGCAAGCGGAATGAAGCCGCGGCACAGCACCCTCGGAGCTGGGGCCATCTCCAGCACGGTGCATGTCCCACATGTAAGGAGAAATGAATAGGAGAGGGGGAAACAACACATTCCCAGCTTCACTCAATTCTGAATTTTTGGTCTCTAGATAAGACTGTGCCAAGCTGGACTAGAGGAGCCCCAAAACTTGTCCAAGAGCAGGTGGTGGGAGCAGGTCATGGCAGGGCAGCTCCCGGGACACCAACATCCTCTGGAGCACATCCCGAGCATCACGTGGGGGCAGGATGAGGGCACAGTCCTGCTCCTCCAGGGATTCACACCACACTAGGGCAAACTAAAGGGCTATCATGGAATTATGGAATGGCCTGGGTTGGAAGGAACCTTAGACATCACCTGGTTCCAAACCCCTCTGTGTGGGGCAGCAGGGGGAAACAATTACTTCTGTTTCACTTAATTCTTACCTCTGTTACCCCATTTCCAAGGACCAGGGTCCCAGAGAGGGTATTTTGGGCTGGAATTACCCAACAAGCTTGCGCATCACAGCCCAGCTGGAGCCAAAGGCAGGTCAGCACCCTGCAGCCCCCGGGAATTTTCGGGCAGCCCAGGCGGGTGGCTGCAAAGGCAGCCTGGATCCTGTCTGGGAGCACAGGCCAGGAGTAAACAGCAGCCGAGGTTTTCCTACGAGCTCCACGCACGCCGCAGCTCAGCGAGGGCTGGAGTCACTCCCTGCTCGGGGAATGTTTCCTGCTCTGTGAATGGGAACCGAAATTAATCATCCCATCAGCCGTGGAAACACGTCGTGAGGCAGCGCTCCACAGGCAACAGATGGAGCTTTAAATGTCACTCACTCATTCATCGCAGGGAAACTTCTCCCTGATTACTACCGAGACCTGGAGACAGAATAAGGGCGCAGAGACTCTGGATTTCCACATATCCAGCTTTCCTGAGCCTAATTCCTCCCCTGAACAGACCTCGTTAGCATTTATTAGGAACCCGCACGGAAATTTTATTCATGACGATAAGGAAGCCAGAACTTGAGGAGCAGACCGCTCATCCTACTGTCTCCATCTTAGACTTAAAGCATTAAAAAATGTCTCTTCACGTGAAGAAAAAGAAAACCCACCAAGCTACGCGCACGACAGACAGGAGACAACATTTTCTAGTGTATGCAAAGAATCCCAGAATGGTTTGGGCTGGAAGGGACCTCATTCCAAGCCCTCTCGCCTAGAGCAGGACATCAGAGTTTGGAAAATTACAAACTCTCATGGATAAATATCCAGGAGTATTTCCTTAATGAGAATATGGAGAGCTCACGGCCAGGACCAAAGCCTTGATGGCACACGTGTCTCCAGCCGAGATGTCTCCAACAGATGAGCCTGTGCAGGACAGAGCAGCTCCAAAGGGAGACACTCCAGTTTGTCCACCGCCTTTTCAACCATTATCCTGCTTTATCTCCTCGCTGGTTTCATCGGTGACATCTCTAACAAATGAGTGTCTCGGATGGAGCCAGAGCTTTCTGTGAAATTAAAGATAATGGAATGAAAGGAGTCAGCTTGGACTATTTCTCATTTCAAACTCCACACAATTGTGGGAAACCTTTCCTTCCACAGTTTCCTTGCATGGAGTGCATAAGCAAAACCCACTTGAGCTTCCATTGGAAAAAAACATCTAAATAAATAATAAATAATAAAACGGAAAACAACAAAAATAAATGTATAGCTCTTCTTAAAAGGCTCAGGAAGCTGTGGCTGCCCCTGGATCCCTGGAAGTGTCCAAGGCCAGGCTGGACGGTTGGAGCAATCTGGGACAGTGGAAGGTGTCCCTGCCCATGGCAGGGGGTGAACTGGATATGTTTAAAGTCCCTTCCAACCCAAACCATTCTGGGATTCCTGGGAATGTAATTTCACCTGCCTCTTTGCTTCAGGCAGTACCCAGCAACTGAACCTCTTTGATCCATCTGTCTTGCTTTCAGAACAGGAAACTTCTCCCCTCAGCAGATCCCCAGGACAAAAAGCAGAGTTGAAGGAAGCTCAGCTGCACTTCTGTAGAGCCAAACCCACGTGGATTCCTCACATGCTTCTCTCTAATCTCACTCTGAGCTTCCTTCAAGGGAAAATGACACTTTGGAGAAGAGAATTAAACACAGAAGAGATGCAGCAGGAGCCGGAAAGTCTCATCCTGAGATTATACATTAAAAACTTCCCATGAGAAAAAAATTAATCCACCTGGTTGGATCAGCATGGGGGAGCTGAGGGATTCCCACTGAAGGTGGGCTTAGACAAACACCTGGACATTCCCACTGGTCCTCTGGAGTTTTCCCTGGAGCCTCCAAAGGGATGAACTCTCCAACAGCAGGAATAAAGCCAGTGGCACAGCATGGTTTGGGTTCTTAAAGCCCATCCTATTCCACCCTTGCCATGGGCAGGGACACCTTCCACTGTCCCAGGCTGCTCCAAGCCCCATCCAACCTGGCCTTGGGCACTGCCAGGGATCCAGGGGCAGCCACAGCTTCTCTGGGCACCCTGTGCCAGGGCCTCCCCACCCTGCCAGGGAACAATTCTTTCCCAATATCCCATCTGTCCCTGCCCTCCCTCAGCTTAAGGCCACTACCCTTTGCCAAAAGAGAAGGCGAAACATAATTCTGAGGCATGACCTGCCCGACTGTATTTCAAACAGCAAATAAATGGTTATTACCAGCAGGAGAGTGAGTTCACTCCTGCCACCAGCCAAGGGACTCCCAGCTGTCCAACGAGCCCCAGAATGTGCAGCGCCATCTCCTCCATCATGACAGAAATAAAGCAGCAAAAGGAGCGGCTAAACAGCAAATTGCAATAGGAAAGCTATTTCACAGCCCTTGAAAACTCGTAGATTGCTCAAAGGCTGCAGTTTTGAGTAGGCATCCACACCCTGGTGGAAGAGAAGCCCATCCAAATGGGCAAGTAGCCCACAGCCTTCTGCAGCCCCCTCTGAAAGGGCTTTACTTCCAAATAATGGACATCCTCAGGTATCAGCTGCGTTAGGACCAGGATGCTACTTGTTGTCCATTCAATACAATGAAGACACACATGAAAATACCAAAAAAAGTCTTTTAAGAGAGTGTCACACAGGCAGCTTCCTAGAGAAATTCAAGTAACCTCAAAACACTCAAACCCCATGACAGCACAGAGAAATGGCACTAAAGCACTTTTTTATTCTGGCAGAACAGGCAGGGGTTGCCCTTCCTGGATGCACACACCAAAACACACACCCAAGTTAAGATTTCTCTTAAAAAACAGACATTTCCCTTTTTTTTTTCCCTTAAGACCCACCAGATGAACTGAACACATCAAAACCGAGAAGGCTGCCACCCAAATCCTAAAGGATGAGGGCAGATGTTCCCTGCATCAGGTGGCCTTTTAGACAGGGCACAAAAACTCAGTGCTGCTTCTGCTGAAAATCTGCCCAGCCTGTGGCATTTTCGTTCAGCAGAGCCAGCCAGGTGCTGCTCCTCAAACAGAGCCACGCAGGGATCAGCTTTAAGGTGAGTTTTAACACAACACCACCACAGGTTAAACCCAGGTGTGGTGGTAAAGGGATTTAGATATTTCTCACAAGGAATTTCAAAGGCATTCTCCATCTCTACCCTGCTCTACCTGCAGAGCTGCCTCCAGCTCCGGAACCCCCAGAATAAGAAGGATGTGAAGCTGCTGGAACAAGTCCAGAGGATGCCAAAGGATGGAGCCCCTCTGCTCTGGAGCCAGGCTGGGAGAGCTGGGGATGCTCACCTGGAGAGGAGAAGGCTCCAGGGAGACCTCAGAGCCCCTTCCAGGGCCTAAAGGGGCTCCAGGAGAGCTGGAGAGGGACTGGGGACAAGGGATGGAGGGACAGGACACAGGGAATGGCTTCCCACTGACAGAGGGCAGGAGTAGATAGGATACTGGGGAGAAATTGTTCCCTGGGAGGGTGGGGAGGGGCTGAGATGGAATTCCCAGAGCAGCTGTGGCTGCCCCTGGATCCCTGGCAGTGTCCAAGGCCAGGCTGGACACTGGGGCTTGGAGCAGCCTGGGACAGTGGAAGGTGTCCCTGCCCATGGCAGGGGGTGGGATGGGATGAGCTTTACGGCCCCTTCCAAACCACTCTGTGATTCCGTGATTCTCTGAATGCTGTTTTCCAACCCATTTTAAACTTGCCTTCCCAAGGAATAAACAGCGTAGCAATAAACACCTCTGTGAATGAACAAACAGAACGGCTTGATTTTGTCCCTGGAAGCTTCCAGACTTAAACCTCCCGTTCCTTTTGTTCAAAGCTCTGAGTTGGGTGGTCGCCTGCTGAGCACGGTAAGCAGCTCCCCAGACCACAACACTCCTACACTGCATCCACTACAACCACAGCAAGGGGAGAGTGAGTCCTCCCTCGGGAATTCTGATAAATTCTGGATTATCTCGCTTAAAGGTGCCATTTCAACTGTGAAACTTGGACCTAATACAGGGTGTAGGGATTCTGGCAAATTAAATGGTGCCTGCCTCTTTCAGTGGGAGGCTACAACTCTGCTCCAGCTACGTTCAGGCACCAAACTTCCCTGCCAAGGAGTTGACTGCAGCCTGATCCTTCCACAAAAAGAAACAGGATGCTGTGAGAAGCCCGAAGGTGAGAGACATAAAATATCTATATAAGGACGGAGCTCCTATACATACCCAAAATAACAGTGACTCACTTCTCAGGGCACTGGGAAAAGATGAAAAATGCAGGGAAGGAGCTGAAGAGGGTTCAGGGATTCGGCCGAGCAAGGCTGAGGAGGACACCCCGGACAAAAGGCACTTGGAAAGTTGGAAGAAAGAGATAAAAACGACATCCAGGCAGCTGCAGGAGGCAAGCTGAAGAGGAAGGCTTTTAAAAGCAAGCCTAAGGAGGTTAAATCTGATTCAGTGGTATCTGGCACCAAGCAGAGATGGCAATGGCTTATCTGCTGCCTCCCTGAAGTACTACACACCCCGGGTATCAGCAATAAATGATGGAAATGGGACATTTGGGTTCGCATCAACATTCCTGGCCAAAACACTGTGCAAAGAAGCTCCAAAGAAAACAGATAATCGCTACCAAAACCTTCTTTAGGTAAAACTCCTGCTTGACACCAATACACAGCAAATCCCTCCTCCGCCGAGCAAACCACATCTTAAATTAACTGCATTTGATTTTCAGGCCACTTTAAAGAAGCCCTGCACTCTACAGGTTCATCCCTCAAGTTTAGGAGCCCATTCCTTCCAAAAGATTAAGAGAAACAAGTCATCCTTCCAGGGAAAGCCAGACCAGCTGAAACATTCGTAGAACAGAACACCGTGAGTGCCAATGCTGCCCACCTGGCAGTGTCCAAGGTTGGACGGGGCTTGTCCCATGGGCAGGGACACCTTGCACCAGCCCAGGTTGCTGTATCCATATTTTCTATGTGAGTCCCAGACCACGCATCTCCCAGCGTTCCAGAAGCCCACAGGACGTGGCGCCTACGAAAGCCCCTCTGCTCCCCCAGCTGATCAGCCCAAGGAGCCAACACGGGGAAGAGCGTTCCCAAAATGCCATTATTACCATTTTTTTGCATATAGAAAGGTCTGCAAAGAGACGGATTCTTGCACACGCCTGTGTCAGACCACCCCATCTTAACGAGGGAGGTAACGAGCCAAACTCGACGTGCGTTAAATCCTGCGTCAGTGTTTCCATCCCAAAATAAAGCTGCCTTAAATCACCACCGCAGCCTAATCCCCCCGTGATTTCGCCTGTTTTCATTTCCATGTTTCCACTTCACAGCCGATTTGCCTCAAGTTGGCTTCGCTCAGGGCCTTGAACTGCAGAGCTCTGCTTTGGCGGGGACCGTGAGACAGCACCAACTCCTGGCCACGGATCCCAAACCCTGGGAGGTTTCATAAAGACTCACTGTCCATGCACGAGCTGCTCAGGGTCCAGAAGTGATGCCTGAAAAATGAGGGAGGGATGAAGCTGCAGGAGGAGGACACTGAGGGGCTGGAGCGTGTCCAGGGCAGGGAATGGAGCTGGGGAAGGGGCTGGAGAACTCCTGAGGGAGCTGGGAAAGGAGCTCAGCCTGGAGAAAAGGAGGCTCAGGGGGGACCTTGTGGCTCTGCACAACTCCCTGACAGGAGGGGGCAGCCGGGGGGGTCGGGCTCTGCTCCCAGGGAACAGGGGCAGGAGGAGAGGGAACAGCCTCAGGCTGGGCCAGGGGAGGAATTAGGAGATATTCCTTCCCTGAAATGGTGGTCAGGCATTGGAATGGGCTGCCCAGGGCAGTGGTGGAGCCACCACCCCTGGAAGTGTCCAAAAGCCGTGCGGATGTGGCACCTGGGGACACGGTTTAGTGGTGGCAGTGCTGGGGCAGCGATTGGACACAGGAGGTCTTTTCCAGTCTTGGTGATTCCATGATTCTATCCTGTGTGAGGATGGATCCACGAGGGACTAATAGAAAAGCCCACTGCTGGTGGATCAAGAGAGCAGCACGTTATTGAGAAAGGAAGCTGGGCCATATTTTCAGAGGAAAATAACACAAACTGTCCAAACCAGTGCTGTTGGCCACAAGACACGGAGCTGTTCACATCAGCAGAGGCGGTTTTAGATAATAACTCAGTTTACAGATCTGACAGAACCAGACAAACCCGAGCAAACCAAGTCCCAAGGAGGAAGGAACAAGAGGCTGAGACATATTACAGTCAGTTTGATCACCAGCGTGTTTTTAGAGGATGCAAAATTCACTGCTGACCTTACCCAAACTTTGACTTCCCCGTACGATCATCACTCTGTCAGAAATGCCATCTCGGTATTTTTAGGTGACAGTACATTTGTTTGTACTGTACATTTCTGGTGAGAAAACTTGTTATGTTTTGTAGGTCACTTGGTTTTACCATCTGCCTTGATTTCTGCTCAAGGGAAGTGTTGTTTCTGAAATCCTCGGTGCTGCACACGAATTGGGAGATGTTGGAACCAGCAGCAGCTTGGTTTTGTATTTTTGTCCCAGTGGAAATATAGAATACTCCTGGATAATGGCAAAAGGGCTCAGCAAAAACTTGGGGGTGGTCAGTGGGAAGCCATTCCCCCTTGTCTTGTCACTCAATGTCCTTGTCAAAAGTCCCTCTCCAGCTCTCCTGCAGGCCCAATAATTTGGCAATATTCTACAATGACCTTAACAAAAAATAAAAAAGATACGAAGTTTATTAATAAATTAACCCTGGGGTGGGAGAGATCCTTCACTGCAAGGCCTCTCCTCCCACTGCCAGCCCATTTGAGATGCCTGGAGGAGCTTTAGCAGCCACGCTGACAGCAACAAAATAAAGCCCTGTGACACCTAGCTGATCCTTGGGAAGGCAAACACAAAATTATTCAGTAAGGTCTTGGAATTTTATAGCGGATTTGTCCTTGTTTTGACCATAATCTCACAAGTGATGCCAGCAGCAAACCCATCTGGTGCGTGTAAGACTGAATATCTGCTGCTCGTGGAGATCAGCATCTCAAAATTAGCATTTGAGACCTGGTTTGCAGTGGCTTAAAGAACAAACAGGTTCCTGTAAAATGCTGCACTCCTTCAGGCTGCTTTGCCCAGGGAGTCTAAATCTGTTTACAGGCAAAGGAGAACCTGGAGTGATGGGCTGCAAAGAATCACGGAATGGTTTGGGTTGGAAGGGGAACCTGCCCTCAATACCTGCCATATCCACCCAGAGATGCACAGCTCAGGATTTCGGATGTAAAGCAGCGTCTGGACAGGAAGCAGCAGCTAATATTTAATTCCAAGGTGCAAATAGCACCCTGCATTATGTAACAGCTCCTCAGAAGCTGAAATTCTCATCCTGTGCAAGAACTTCTTGTGTGGGATAAAGAGCAAAGCGCATTCTAAACTGTGCAAAAACTCAATATCCACCGTGCTCCAGGACTGTCTGAAAGCTCTGGTAAAGCTGCTTTGAAAGGACAAGAATTTGTCTTAATATTATGGTGATTTTTAAACCACCTGTAATTCTTATTCGTCTGCCACCTCATGCACCTCACTTAAAGAGTCATATTTCTCTTGTGGAGCTGTGGTGTAGCTCCTGCACCAGCATCCTGAGCATCAGCACTAACTTTGTTAGAACACATAGCCAAATCTCGTCACTGAAGCCCAAATTATTTAAAAATAATAATAAAGAAATAATAAAATTATAAAACAAAGTGATGAGGAAAAGTATACACTGCTAAGCCTGGGAGAAACAGTACAAAAAACCCTTCTGCTTGGCTAAAGTCCACGAATATTTGAGTATATGAGTATTTACAAGCTGCAGGAACTTGGTGGGGTTCGGTGATGCACAGAGACAAGTTGCCAAGTATCTGCATTTTCTGCTTCTCTGCTGCAGCGAGCCTTTTCCATTCCAGCCAACAGCAGCACAAGTCCAAAGCTCCCCCTCTGCGCCGAGGGACGCAGTTTCTGCTGAAACTGAGGAGAAAATTGAGATTATCCAACAAAAATGGGGGGGTTGGGACATGAGCAAACCCCACACTATTGACCCTGACAGTGCACAGCTGGCACCTGTGTGCAGATATTTGGGAAAGGGAGCGGGGAACGGTGCCTTGAACGACTGAAACCCCCTTCGGATTAGATGGGATATTGGGAAGGAATTGTTCCCTGGGAGGGTGGGGAGGCCCTGGCACAGGGTGCCCAGAGAAGCTGTGGCTGCCCCTGGATCCCTGGCAGTGTCCCAGGACAGGTTGGACGGGGCTTGGAGCCAGCTGACTTCAGCAGAGGATGGCTAAAAGCAGAGTGGATTAATGCACATGTTCCCAAATCAGGAAGAAGCGCCACTTGGTTCCCCCAAGGCCCTGCTGCACCGACGGAGGCGGAACGGCTCCTCACGGACACGTTTGGCTGCACGTGGACCCAGATGAAGTTTCCTGGCTGCTCACCCAGGACACCTGACACTGGTGTCAACACAGCCAGCACCTCCCCTGCCATGCCATTCCCATCCCTGATCAGCGTCAGGACACGGCCAGATCGTGTGTCCAGAGTTGAAACAGAAGTTAAACCTTTCCCTGTGCCGCCATCCTGGAAAGGAAACTCCTGAGAATTCTAGAATTTCCTTCTCTGCAATTTTAAGGATTACTCCACACTAGCATGGGGTCACCAAGGTAAAGTCTTCAAGGTCCCAAAAGGGATATTTTTTTTTTTTTAAATCTATTTCCTTATTTTTTAGTAACAGCCTTTCCTTCTGCCTTTTCCACAGCGTCATCTCCTAACCCGGCAGTTCCGATGGGCTTCGAACTCCTGAGGCTTCAGAGACTTTGTTACAGGCACAGCCAGGGATGGGGGAGAGGGATCTGAGTTCTGCTGAGCACTAATTCAAGACACGATAAATCCCTGGGACAGGGATTATACAAGCATAATACAAATATATTCACATATATGTATATCTATAAGCATACACATACAGGGATTTACATGGAACGTGAAAGGAGTTTTATGTTTTCCATCCATAAAAATGTTTGATACCTCCAAACACGGTATCAAACGTTTGATACCGTGGTTAGGGGTATTTTTTGGATAATATTCCAGCCAATTTTTTCCATATTATTTTGATAATATGCCAGCACAACATTTGGTCGAAGGTCAGGCCTAGTGTTTCCCACCAGGAAAAGCTGGCAGCTTTTCAGACCCCATAGACTACCAAAGGCAGGACAGGGAGACAAGGAGCCGTTCCCTCTGGAACATTTGAGCTGGCTTTGAAGCCCAAAATGTGATTTGTGAGGTTAAATGCCCTCAGACACACACACACACAGTTCCACCGGGGTAGCAACCACGGCCTGGCCGAGTTCCAGGGACAGAGCTGGGAGCTGCTCCCAAGACCCTGCTCCCACCATAAAGCCATTAAGCAGAAGGAGGGCAGGGATGGATGGGATATTGGGAAGGAATTGTTCCCTGGCAGGGTGGGGAGGCCCTGGCACAGGGTGCCCAGAGAAGCTGTGGCTGCCCCTGGATCCCTGGCAGTGTCCAAGGCCAGGCTGGACACTGGGGCTTGGAGCAGCCTGGGACAGTGGAAGGTGTCCCTGCCCATGGCAGGGGTGAGATGAGATGAGCTTTGAGATCCCTCCCAACCCAAACCATCCTGGGATTCCGTGATTTCTGAGTATCTGGAGGTGTCCTGTCAATTTGCTCCTGGACCCCAGGACTCAGCCAGCCACAGCTGTGAGGGGAACCTGTCCGAGCGCTGCAGCACGTTGTGTGAAGGGAATTCCTGCCACTCTCGAGCCGAGTTTCACCAGCAAAACTTTGCTGCTCAGTTCAGCAAAACCTCTCTGAGCCACCCTGGGCTGAGGCAGACAGGGCAGGCCTAACGCCAGCCTAAGAAAGGTCCCGTTTAAGTGACAGGCACAGCAGCTCCCAGGATGACTGCGGGAGGGCAGGAGTTGGCTGCGCTCGCTTGCCCCTCTCGGTGCGTCACAAACGCCTTCCCAAACCTGCTGCTGAGCCCCCAAGCTCATCTCAGCCCCTTCTGCCAGCAGAAAACAAACACAAAATCCCCCTGCTTGTCGGAGAAGGGTTCCAGAAACAGAGGCACAAAACCCCACCTGCGCCTGGCCACATCCGTATCATCGCAGTCCCAGCCCTCCCTGGGCAAACATCTCCAACTCTGCCCTGTTAATGTTTTTAAAAACACATTATCGCAACCACTTCACCTGTTTTTTGAGAAAAATTGGTAGTAATTTACTTAATCAGAGGAACAATTTGCACACAGGCGGCAGATGACTGTCCTCAGTGAAAATAAAAAGCCTCCCATATGTCACTTAAGCAGGACAACTCAGGATCTTCAAGACCTTCATTAATATCATTACAGTGTGACCGTCTACAAGCAGGATTATAAATGGGTCAAAAAAGGCAAGTTTTGACCTAAATTTCACTGTTTAGTCATTCAGTGCAACCTGGAGAAGTCTGGTAGTAGGTTGGGAGTTCGTCTCTCCAATGGAAAAGATCATTGCATTTCATCAGAAACTTTTTTAAAAAAATTCAATGTACACAATTCACTGGCAAGAACTGTCAGAGCTTTAAAAAGCACCTAGAAAAAGTATCATTAAAACGTGCAGTATATTTATTCTGCATATTCCAACTGCAGTTCCAAATCAGTGATTCCAAAGCCTTTCATTAGATCATAAAAAACTTCAGGCCAGCTTATAATGAAATCTCTAATCAAATATGAATGAATCATCTGATATGACACAATTCCTTGAATGAGAAACAGATGGAAAAGTAGTGATGATTAAGTGGTTTAGATCACAAGATATTAGTTAAGCCAAAGGAGGAGATACTTAATCCCAGAATGGTTTGGGAAAGGGAGGGGAAAAAAGCTCATCCCATTTCACCCCCTGCCATGGGCAGGGACACCTTCCACTGTCCCAGGCTGCTCCAAGCCCCGTCCAACCTGGCCTTGGACACTTCCAGGGATGGGGAAACCACAGCTTCCCTGGGCAACAAGGAAAGGTCTCTTTAATGAACCATCAGCAACTCCCCAGGGAAGCATCTGGAGACTGCTCCTGCATTTTAGGCATCGCTGCACAAAACATTCACCTGATATTCCCTCCACTGCCCAAAGACAAAGCAGAGCCAAATATAGCCCTGAAAATCAATATACACTGGGGAAGAGCCTCCAGGATTTTGATAAATGCGTGTCTCGTGCTACAAGAGGAATTCCTAAAATCCTGGGAACGCAGGTGGCTGCTCTTTCCCCTCCGGCAATAAACTACCCCCAGTTAATTCTGGCAGAGAGGAGCCCTGGGGAGCTCTGCAGCGCAGGGCACGGCCATGGAAAGGGCAGGCAGACAAAGGAAACGCAACTCCTGGAAATAACGGGACAGTCCCTCCTCATCCTCCAGCCAGTGCTCGCGCCCATCAGGAGAGGCCGATGGAAAAGTGGAATGGAGTGCAGGGTGTGCCGGACCACTACAGCCCCAGGACGAGCATTACCTCGAAAAAGTGAAGGGACTGAAGATGAAATAAAAGCAAAACAGCAAAGATTTCACCCTGATTACCTCTTTGAGGCTGCAAACCCAGGTAAAACACCCAGGGTGGAAACACACACGGGCAGACAAGACGTGGCACAGTCACCTCTGAGGTGAGATCCCCTCTGAGGCACTTGGAATTTTTTCCCCAAGGAAGGTCTCAATCCATGATCGATTTCCATGAAACATTTATCACTTCTCATTCACCACACAGCACCGTTATTTTTAGCAAAGCCAGAGGCGATGGGAACAAATTCCTGAATAACCATTCAAGGGAGCCTTTCCACATCTGCTCCTATCCTGCCATCTCCTCCTTCCTTAAGAAGTCACAAAGTTTCAGCATTCAAAGGCTCTTCCCTTCATCACCTGCTTTTATAGAAATCAAAAGCACAAAACCAGCCTTTCCTGTGGTAGGGAATCGGTGAGAATTCTTATTTTTGAAAATAACACTTGGTGAAGAGTCAGGACTGGGAGAACCCAGAGAATTCCAGAGCTGATCAGTGTGAATTAACGAACTAAGCATGGTGAGGGAAGAAGAAAGAAAAACAGCAAGTTGGGGCTTGCAGCAGAGCAAACTTTCCTGCCTTTCATCCAGGAAACCAGCGCTGCATTCAAGAGCTTCACATTTAAGTGCTGCTTTCAGCTGTTAAAAGAGGGATAACCATTAATAATTCATGCCAGCTCCTCCAATTGATAACCATTTCCTCATGGGTAAGAAAGGAGACAGATAAATCACGACAGATAAATACGTTTTCTGAGACAAAAGACAACAAAGCAGAGTTGAGGAGCTGTGGGCTCCTGCTCTTCCCAGCCCACGGGGATCAGCATATCCACATTCTGGGCTGCAGCATCAGACCACTTCAGGGCTGCCCATCCCTGGAAGTGTCCAAGGCCAGCTTGGACAGGGCTTGGAGCAACCTGGGAGAGTGGAAGGTGTCCCTGCCCATGGGACAAGATGGGTTTTAAGGTCCTTTCCAGCCCAAACCCGTCTGTGATTCTCTGATCTCCATCTTGGCTACAGGAGTGGCTTAATTCCATGTGGAGCGTGGATGCTGAAGTTGAGGCAGAGGTGGCCAAAAAGCTCATTCCTCTTCCTTACACCCCTGCACAAGCACAAAGTGCTCAGAGGGTCATTAAATTGTCCCACAACCAACAAAACACGAGTTTGGGGACAGCATTAGTGCAGATAAGAGGTTCTGAAGCTTGAACTTCCCTGCTCCTCTGCAGGGGGCTGCCCAGAGCCTCTAGATGTGGCAGCTCCCTCCCCTCTCCTTCATAAATAACCCCAAATTCACCGACTGCAAAGGGCTTTTAATAGAAGCACAGCAATTCAGCCAGCCCTCTGTGGAAATCTGGGAGCTGGCTGAAGAGCTGTGCAGGGCTTTCCTTGCTGAGGAATGGCTCTGAAGCTGGGCTAGCAGGTGAAACTCTCCTTCTACCATCATTGCATAGGCTACAGTTTGTCCATTTAGCTTGGGGGTGGAAATGAAAGGCAAATATTAATAAATCATAAGTATTGCAGGAAATATAACGTTGAGCTGGTTTTAACTCTCGAGGCTTTAAGCTGCACTAACCTGCAGTTTCTCTGCTACCCTGGAATCACAGAACGGTTTGGGTGGGAAGGGACCTCAAAGCCCATCCAGTGCCACCCCCGCCACAGACAGGGACACCTTCCACTGTCCCAGGGTGTCCAAGCCTGGCCTTGGACACTGCCAGGGATCCAGGGGCAGCCACAGCTTCTCTGGGAATCTTATCCTACACCAGAGCACCTAAACGGGGCCAAAATTATCACACCAAGCGTGACAGAAAGAGCTGCAGCTCTTCAATAACCTAACGAGAGGACAGGGTTGAATCTGCCTACTGTACGGTCATGGCATTAAAATTGTTTTTCCTAGAACTCACTTTTGATGATAATTTGGGGGGGTTTGGATGGGTTTCTCCCCCATCCTGGGCTTCAGGTACGTATCCATATTATATATCAGGATATTTTTAAGATTAAAGGAAAGTGAGGGCATCCCCTTCCTCTGAGAGGGGGAATTAACAACAGCACAGAATTGGGCACTGCCAGACCAACTGGAACATCCCTCCTTCCCCTCACAGACAGGGATTAATCTCTGACTGCAAAACCAAGGGACAATATTAGTCCAGAGGCTCGTGCAAACCATTTATTCCTACATACATCCACATCATTTTTTTTTTTGCGAATGACTGTGGAAGTGAGAGTGGATAATTAGATCTAGCAAGGAGAAAAAGCAGCAGGGAGCTGAAATCTCCCAGTTAATCCTCCGTGTTGGAAGGGACCTCATCCCATTCCAGCCCTTTCCCACAGGCAGGGACACCTTCCACTGTCCCAGGCTGCTCCAAGCCCCGTCCAACCTGGCCTTGGGCACTTCCAGGGATCCAGGGGCAGCCACAGCTTCTCTGGGAAATCTTTCCCAGGGCCTCACCAGCCTCTGATTTAAAAAAAAAAAAATAAAAAAGGGAATTAAGGGAAGCAACGTTGCTCAATAAAGTTAATTTATTCCTCTTCCTCCCCCGGGCCAAAGGCGCAGCGATGCTCGGGAGCCCAAGGCAGAGCAGGCAGCGCTATCAAACTGATTATTGTACTCCTGAGCAGGATGTGGGCTGTGGGGGCTTTGTCTTGTTGTACTTCTGCGAGCACCTCAGAAATTCAGAAGCACCAATTACGGGTGATACGTCTTTGAAAAGGGAAAATGTTTCCCTTCCTCCAATTAATCCTTAATTTATACAGAAAAGAAGATAGAAATAATTTTCTCTGCCGATGACTGAACTCAGTTCTACTCAACCAAATTCGCTCCTAAAAACCACTTCACAAAATTGCTGTAAATATTTCTTGGTTTGCAGTTGAAATGCTCTGCAGGACGGAGGATTTTTAGAACTTTCTCACCATTTCACATCAGAGAAAAACAACTAACAAGGGTCAAACCTCTCCTTCACTTGGTTCGTGGTGAAGAGAAAAACATTTCGGTTTCCTACAAGCACACCGCAGTGATTTTATCTTAAATAGAAATGCAGCATAAAAGCTCATCGACCACTCAAGTTTATTCAACCTTACCCTGACCAGGGCAGGAGAATGTTTTAAACAAAATATCTCAGGACATAATCAAGTAAATTTTTTTCCTTATGCTGTTTTTTAACACCATTATTTCAGCCATGCCTGAGACTTGGAACAGCACCCGACAATCCCCCACACAACTTGTTTTTCCAGAGCAATGCTTGCTGTTACTTCTCCTTTCTTCTCTCAGAAAGATCTGCAGCAAACTGCTAAAGACAAGGATGATAAAAATCAGATATGGCAAATCCCAGAGTGGGTTGGGTGGGAAGAGATCTTCAAGGTCATCCCATTCCACCCCCTGCCATGGGCAAGGACACCTTCCACCATCCCAGGGTGCTCCAAGCCCCAGTGTCCAACCTGGTCATGGGCACTGCCAGGGATCCAGGGGCAGCCACAGCTTCTCTGGGCACCCTGTGCCAGGGCCTCCCCACCCTCACAGGGAAGGATTTCTTCCCAAGATCCCATCTAAATCTACCCTCTTCTAGCTTAAAGCCATTCCCTGTGTCCTGTCCCTCCATCCCTTGTCCCAAATCCCTCTCCAGCTCTCCTGGAGTCCCTTTAGGCCCTGGGAGGGGCTCTGAGCTCTCCCTGGAGCCTTCCCTTCTCCAGGTGAGCACCCCCAGCTCTCCCAGCCTGAATTCCATTCCCACAGCTCAAATACTGGGAGAACCATTGGACAAAGAGACGGGCGCTGCCCATCTCTCACCCCGCCCACTCCACACGAGCACAGCTCCCCAGGGATCCCTGCCTCGTTGTTCTTCCCAAAGCACAGAGGTGAGCTATTGAAAATACTCAAAATGGAGTCCAAGCAGCAAGAACTCCCTAAATCCTGCACAGCTCCATTAACCAGCCCCTCATTTCACCTGGGGAGAAACAGCCAGAACAGGCTCCACCATCAGCCTCCCCAAGCTGCCAACCAGCACCGGCCTTTGGCCTGAAACACCTCAAAAAGGAAGCATTAAACTGAGCCAGCAAACAAAGCCAGCCCCAGAATAAAGGGATAGAAGGTTCGGACCCATCCCCTTCACAAGCCTGGCCGATGACCCACAGAGCCACAAAATCCAGCGCGGCTCACGACCGGGGTGGGCAGTAAAACCTGTAAGGTGACCTGGGCTACCACAGGGATTTTAGAACGAGAATCCCTGTGAGGGTTAGGAAAACAGGAGCTCCCTTGCCTTGACAGACACGTTTGGGAGCACACGGAGGGGAGAGGGCTTTCTCACAATCCCAGGCCAAACGCCCGTGCCTGGTAAACAACCATCTCTTCCCCTTTCCCCCCTCAGTGCAACAACTCTACCTGAAAGTTTCCTTCCCCAGATAGGCATTCCAGTCCACAAAAATCTAGGTTAGGTCACAGCCCACTTTTTTTCTCCCCCTCCCAATGTACCGAAGTTGTTTTGAATAAACTTCGTTTACATCTTCCCAACTGGCACTACCAGAAGTGCTCAGATCTCCTGCGAGATCTCATCCTTAATAGAAGAGGGCCTGAGGGCATTTTGGAAGGCAGCAGAGAAGGGAAAGTTGGGGGTTTGGAAGATCTGAGCTGCTCCCTGCAGAGCAGTTAATGTTTTCTACGTCCTATGGTATAAATATCTGCTCTTCTGGAAGAGACAAGGGGGAAACACAAAAGCCAGCAGCAGATTGTTTCCCACAGAATTCCACGTCCTGGGAGCAGAACTTTGGCTTCCATCACTTGCAGAGCTGCAGCCCTGAGCCTGAAGAGCTCTCCCTGCTCAGCGAGGAGCAGCCAGGATGAGGAGCAGGAGGACAAGCCCCGGGAGATGCCGTGGCAGGATCATTAGGAGAGGGAGAACAGCAAACAGCCCAGAGCCCGGCGTGACACGCTTTGATCAGCCCGGCCTTGGCTCCCTGTTCCTTCTCCCTAATGAGAGCAGCAGCTCCAAGACCTCCTCGGCTTCCCCGAGCTCCTTCTGGGCTGGGAAAGGACTCGTTCCGACGCTGCTTTGTTCTCCTGTCCTCTCCTTCCTAAGGCAAACCGAGCATCTCCCTCCAGGCTGGGCTCCCTCAGCCCCCTGTGCTCCGTTCCCAAATCCCACTCTCCCAGCCTGGGAAAGCAGAGGTGTGCAAGTCCTAACAGACTCTGTTCCAGCACTCTGCATTTGCATTCTGCTCTCCCACTCGCGGGCAGAGCCGCAGAGCGTTCTCCTGCACCCCCCAGAACAGCAACGAGCTTTAATAGGAAGTTTTTTTCCCTTACCAGAGCTGGGCATGTGGTTCACTCGAGGTGGATTCAACAGCTCCACGGGCTGGTCTCTGCCAGAAAGCCCATCTGGAAAGAGGTGGGGAAAAAAGAAAATAAAATCACATCAACACTCTGGGTAGCTGAGCTATTTTTAGCCATTCCAAGCAGGAAAAAAAAACCCCAACAAATCAGTAACCAATTATCGATGCAGAGCAGAAACACAAGTAGCACAAATCAGTGGAAACGAGAATATTCCCAGGACACCTACAGCAGTAAATAAAGGAGACTCTATCCTGAATTACGCTCAGGGTTTCCTGGTCTTTACATCCACAACTGGTGGTGATCCCAGGCTGAGGAAATAGGCATGTCAGCTCTCAAACCTTACCAGAGAACAGCTACACTGCGATTCCTTCCTTGCTGGGAGAACTGAGTTGAGACAGAGACGCAGCCCCACGGAGCAAAGTTGAGGAATGGCTGGAATATGCCAGGGAGATGTTAAGGAAAACTGACAAATCACTGCAGGAGATTAAAATGCAGAGACATGCATAACGAGCCCCATTTTGCATAAGTTTGGATTTCAGAAAGGCATTAAAAACATACTTTGTAAATGAGATGCACAAATCCATCTTGCTGAAGCAGTTCCCTATTTAAAATATTTCCAAGATTGTATCTTGCATCCAGGTAGAGTTAAACAGAACAACCAGCGCTGGAGACTGCCACACCTGAGTTTCTAGTCACCCATTCCCCTCCCAGAAAAGCTGAAGCAAAAAAAATGCTAAATTATGTTTTCAGTGTAATTATGAACCCTGGGATACAGAAAATTTATCTCGAACCCATTTGTTCCACCTTTGCCAGTCTGTCTCACTTTTCCCCTCCAACCCCTTTCTGTGCTGCAGCTCTGATAGGATCAAGCCAAACCCTGTCTGGAGACATCAAAGAAGCCACCACATCTCTCTCAGGTAAAGGACAGTGCTAGAAAAACGTTAAGATTTGTTTTCTTCTCCCTGCTTTCTCCGTCGTTCTGGACAGGAGGCACAGCTGGGGACTTCTCCGTGTCTTGCCTGGGTTCACCTCCAGTGACCATACCAGGATGGAAGGGGAAGAGCAAAACATCACCGTTTTAAATATAACTGAGCCATCAGGTGCTCCAGACTCAGTGGAGAGCACAGCCCAGGAAAATTCCCAGTTTTGCTGGGGAGCAGAGTATTTTCAGTTTCTCAGATAAAGATGTGCCTTCAGAGGAGAAGGACCCACGGGCAAAACAGAGCCTTGTACCAGCACCCAGGTGCTCTGTGAGACAAATCCAGGTCAGTTTGGGGGACTTTTAAGACTTGTTTAATTCTAAGAAATAAAGTGCCTACATTTTTCTGCTCATTAACAAAAAAAACCCAAACCCACAAACCAACGCTTTGCAATCTTTGTTTCAAAATGAGCATTAATCACAGCAGAACGTTTAGGAACATCCTGCAAAGCACTGACACCTGAAACACTTGAAGCGAAACGGAACCATGCAAGATCAAGGTTCTGTCTTTGCTGTCCCTATAAAATAAAATGTAAAATAAAAAATAAAGCTCTAAATCTCTGGAGTCCTCTCTCAGCACAGGGATGGGGAGGTGCTGGAGCAGTGCAGAGAGGTCAAGCCATGCAATCAGGGTTTGACTCTTCTCACAAGCCACAAACCCTGGTTTGAATACTGAGACAGCCCAGAAAAGCTGCAGAATATTCCCCAGCTGTCTGCTGGCCAAAGCTGTCCTAAGCTACTAAAAAGAACTGGCAAGAAAACATCCTCTTGAATTGGTTCTGTATGAATCAGTCTGATGATTTCCCCAAAACTCTGCGACAAAGTGCTCTGTCCACCGAGCCTGGAGGGAAGCAGACACCAGCCTGTCTGATTCATGGCTTGAATCAGGGAACATTTCGTGGAGCTTAATTTCCAGATGGGCATTTCTACTCATTAATTAACAAGATGAAGCCATAATTCATTGATGGAAACTTGAACACTATGGTTTTTATCTTAACCTGTTCCGAAGAGTTGTTTAAGTTATTCAGAGAGTATAGCCAGGACAGGTTTGGAAGTAGCTGAGTTTGCAGGTTTTAAAGATGTTCAGAATAGCAAAACAAAGGCAAAATGTTTACAAGTTCAGTGCAGAATAAACCAGAAACATGACAGATAAAAACCCTCAGAAAAGATGAAGCAGCAAAATGAACAATTTCACAGAATCAGAGAATTGCCAAGAAAAGACCTCTGAGATCACCAAGTCCATCCAGGGCAAAACCAAACCAGATGAGGACAGGGAAATACAACTTCACCACTTTAAAAAAGGCAAGAAACGAAGAGAAATAGAAGGCCGGAACATTCAATGAGGTCTTAAAGAAAACTGCAAGCAGCCTGACTATAATTAACTCTGATGAGCTTAAAAATGCAGGGCAGAACTGGGAACGAAGAGGTTATTTAAATAGTTTTCCATGTATTCAGATCTTTCAACCTGATGCAAATCACCCTGGCCTACCTGAATTCCTGGAGCAAAGCAATGAGCAACTAAAAATTATCTTTCAAGGACACCCGGAGTAGAGCAAAAGTTCTACAGAGGTGTAGAAGTAAAACTTTGGGAGAGACAGGGAGAAAGGCAGGAGCAAGAGGTGGAGAAAATCAGCATTACTGACTCAGATTTGGAGCTTGAAATGCAGAATTAAAGCTAAAAAATCCAGATGGATGGCAGATGCAGTGACAAAGGAGTAAAACCTTCCCACTGTGGTGATGGTGATAGAAAAAAGCACAACTACAAATGGGAAATCCCTGGCCAAGCAAGGCCAGAAGAAGGAAAAGCCAAAGGATTTTCCCAAACCAAGCACTCCCCATTCAGTGATGCTGCAGAGGATCCAAGTTCCCTCCTGGATGTGCTAAAAGGGGCCTGTGCAAGGTCATCCCTCAGGAACGTGGCAGCCTTGACGGCCACAGCTTTAGGTTCAACACCTGAAGATGAATTGTGGGCAAGCAAGGAGAGACCTCAGAGAGAAGGTTTTTAAAAAGGAGCCTGTTCTCCATTGAGGGGAGACAACAGAGCAGCCCAGAGACGTTCTCAGGATGAGCAGTTTTCTGCTAACGCTGTGAGTTTGAGACCACTCGACCAAATTTGGTCTCCTTTGCTCATAAATCTTCTGGACAGCACCTCACTGCACGACAGCAGCCAGGGGCTCCTGAGCAGGCAGGGAATTTAATCAGAGGGTGGGGAGGCCCTGGCACAGGGTGCCCAGAGAAGCTGTGGCTGCCCCTGGATCCCTGGCAGTGTCCAAGGCCAGGCTGGATGGGGCTTGGAGCAACCTGGGACAGTGGAAGGTGTCCCTGCCCATGGCAGGGGGTGGGATGGGATGAGCTTGGAGGCCCCAAATCTTTCTGGGATTCTACAAGCCAGCACAAGCCTCATCCCTTTCCACCAGGCTGCTGACAGAGAGGCCCAGGCTGCACCACACGGGAGCCCCTGGCTCGTCCTGGCACTGCCCAGCAGCTCTGTGCTGTCTCCATGACACGTGTCGGCCCGCAGCAATTCCATGGATCTCTTCCAGGCACAGGAACGTGGGGTTTTTTCCCCCCCTGCTATCAGTATCCCCTGTCACACTATAAAAAGCACCTTGCGTTTTGTACCCGAGCTGGGGGGAAGGACAATGTGCTAACAGGATTTCTCTGCGTTGCTTCCTGGCAGGATCTGGGGAGGGTCCGTGGGTGGCTCTGCTCGAGCGTTTGGCTGGATTTAAAAACCAGATCATGCTCTGCCCTTGGAGCCCTGGGATACCAGGCAGCTAAAACAGGCTGGCTGAGGAATTCAGTCTCCACCCCTGACCGTTAAGCACAGGCCACTGGAACGTCCTGACTTGAATATCAAGCGTGTGTGACAAGTTACAATATTAGTAATGAGAACGCTAATTATCATGGACGCGTTATTTATTTGTCTGCTCACTCAAAATTTACGGAGGGGGGGGAAATATCCTTCAACATTTACAAGAAAGCAATTAGGGCAGCAAATGGATTATTTCTCTTTAAACCTATGAGAAAATGCTCAGTGCATATTTCCTCTCTAATTTGTCTGCACTCAAGGATCTATTTTTGGAAGTCTCCCTAGACTGTATTGTAGCACCACATGTACTGTAATGGCATTTTAATTAGCCCAGAGAGCTGGAAGATGCACTCTGCATCCGAAAGAGAAGCAGCCTAACAAAATGAGAGCATCCTTCTCTTCCCTTCTCGGAGATTTACAGCAGCTATCAAGCCGAAATACCAATTATGGCTTCAACTGGAACCAACTGCTGTAAAAACCCAGCGCGTCGCCCCGGCCCGTGGAACTCCACGGAAGCAAACCCAGGATCCTAAACATTATTTACTCACACTTTAAAGGTGGATGGCAAAAATAAAAACGCTGCAGCCACGCATGGGCAAGAACAGGGGGCAGGAGGAGGGGAGACAAGTGAAAAAGAGCTGGATCTGTTAGAGTTATCAAAACACCCATTTAGAGGAAAGCTAATCCAGTGCCGTTCACATGGGGTACTTTTTTAATTATTAGGACTGCTACAACTGCAGCTGATACTGAAGTGAGCCACCTTGCCTTGCCAGTGGGTGACATCATGCATCACCATCACCAGGATGGTCTGGTATATATAGATTTAATTTGCCATCATTCTGACTCCTTGCTTTGGATGCAGTAGCAACTAGGTCAGGCTGGTGGCTACCTCAGTTCTGGAAGAGGCTGGCACATCTGGAACAGCAAACCCCCCTCATGCCCTGGACAATCCTGATTGCTCCAGGGACATTCCAGAGTCCAGATGTCAGTGGGGGGTTCCACCAAAACCAGGAGCCCACCCCAGCACTCAGCACCTCGCTAGAGGAAACCAGGATGGGGTTCAAGCTTTCTTTCCCATTAGAATCCACACAAACACCTCATGAGAATCTGAAGATACTCAGGTATAACATCTGCAAGAGCTTGGTGCTGCTCTCCTGCCCTGGACCTTGTAAAGATAAATCCAGCAGGTCGCAGTTTGGTTAACATCAAGGTAAAGGCATAAAAGGAAAAATATAAAAGTTCAAGGCTGGGCTGGATGGAGCTCTGAGGAAGCTGATCTAGCGAGTGGCACCCTGGCCACGGCAGGGGCTTGGAACTGGATGGTCTCTAAGGTCCCTTCCAACCCAAACCCTCCCGGGATTCTAATGCTCAGCAGCTGTTAACACAAAAAGCAACATTTAATTTATTACTAGGAAGTTATCCTAGAAGCCAAAATACCTAAGAAGCGTTTAAACAGGAAGCTGTGGTCCTCAAGGTGTTGACAGACTGATATCCAAATGACACGACACCACTTCTCAAATGCCAGACCCTGGAAGCATTGTGTTCCACTTCCTATGCCATTATTTTCCCTAGTTTTCTGCAGTGGGAGGATAAAGCAACTCCTCCTAAACATGACAATCTTCAGCCTCCTCAGCAGACTCCGATGACTTCATCGGCACAAAACCGAGGAGATGTGCCACTCTGGAAATCCACAGGAATAAAATAATCCTTCAGAAGCAAATGCAAGGGAGCAGAGGTTCGGAGTAACCCATCCCCTCCATCAAAGAGGTTAACGCTCACTGGGGTAATTACAGCAAGAAGGAGGAGCTGCCCGTCCCAGGGGATTTGCTTCCCTTCCCCTGTGGGCAAGGAAAGCCAGAACCCCCCACAGCCAGGCTGCCCACTGCCCCCCAACAAAGAATGCAGGGAAGGAAGAGTGAAACACGCTAAAGGAATAGAATGCATACTACATTTTTGATGCCTATTTTTTCCTCCCAAGCGAAAAAACCCCATATTTAATGCTGGTTTTCATTCCATTTTTCTATAACTGGTTTCAAAATCAGCTCGTTTGGTCCATAGGAAGTAACTATGGAAAGCCAGGTAAAATTAGGGCTGAGCTCCAGCGCACACCTGAAGTAACAACGTCCTGATCACCTGTGGCACCTTGGACGGCTCAGGAAAGACAGACAGCCACGGGACCCACCTGCTCCCACCCACCACCCCACACCCACCTGGCAGACACAGCCTCCCACAGAGGTGTACGGGCCCGTGGAGCAGCGGCGTCCCGACCATTCCCGAAGGTGCTCTGAGCCTGCAGAGTTCAGTCCCTGGGCGCTCTGCTCCTGGTCAGCCCGAGCCCGTTTGGCCTCTCCAGTGGCAGGCAGGAGAGGCTGAGCTCTGATTTCCCCCTGGCAGGCACCACCCACGGAGCGACATTCCCAGGCTGTGTCCCAGACCCGGTTCTATTTCAGGCTGAGCCCTGTCCTGCAGTCTCTTCTCTCCTGTGGACAACGCCAGAAGGCATCTGCTGGTGGCCACCCAACACCTCCCAGTGTCCCCAGGGCGCTGGGAGACTCGGGGTGGGATCTGCAGGATCCACCACGTCCTGATGTCACATCAGTCCCAGGTGGGACGCTCCCTGCAGAATCAGCTCGGCACTTTGCACAGCGCTTCCCCGTTATCCCAGCCTCATCCCGCAGAGAGCCAACCAGGATCAACACCAGGCAGCAGGAAAGGCATCCGTGGCTACCTGTTCCTGAGATAATTTCCTTATCACAAGAGCTGGAGCCCCTCTGCTCTGGAGCCAGGCTGGGAGAGCTGGGGAAGAGAAGGGAAGGCTCCAAGGGTTGGCCTAAAGGGGCTCCAGGAGAGCTGAAGAAGGACTTGAGACAAGGGATGGAGGGACAGGACACAGGGAATGGCTTCCCACTGCCAGAGGGCAGGGATGGTTGGGATACTGGGAGGGAATTGTTCCCTGGGAGGGTGGGGAGGCCCTGGCACAGGGTGCCCAGAGCAGCTGTGGCTGCCCCTGGATCCCTGGCAGTGCCCAAGGCCAGGCTGGACGGGGCTTGGAGCAGCCTGGGATAGTGGAAGGTGTCCCTGCCCATGGCAGGGGGTGGAACGGGATGGGCTTTAAGGTCCTTCCCAACCCAAACCCCTCTGGGATTCTGTGATTCCATAATACCTGTCATTACCCGCCAGCTTTAGACTGTCTGTATGTATCATCTTCATGTCAATTATGTACAGATTTCTAAAATTTGGACGTCAGATATTTTTAAATCCTGGTTAAAAAAAAAAATAAAAAAACAGACTCTCATTTCAAAGCATCTAAAAGTAGATTCCGCTTTCACAGACTTGGTGGAACAGCAATTTCCCCACTTGCGACGAAGGAGCCGAGACTCCGCTGTTCATGACTATAAATATATTCATAGATATTTTCCCTGGCACAAAGCACTTCAGTTTTAAAGGCAAGAGATTCATCAACTCTTCTGGAGAGCTTCATCCTTTTGCTGCTTTGATTCTGTCAGTGAGCACACGCTCCTGGCAGGAGTGGAGGAGGGCACAATCTGCCACCATCTGCAGGGTGCAATCCATCTGAAAAGGTGACTGTCCTCAAGAAATTAGCATAGTCCAAGCATTTAACTTCACTCTGGAATATTATGTTCAACCAACAGGCTCTTTCCAGAACCATTCTGCAAAATGTTCCTGTTCTCTGCGTGGTGCTGGGTTCTTTTTTTTTTTTTAAGTTTTAACGCAGCCTTTTAACCAAAGCGGGTAAAATTTTCCATCCTTCTTGGGAGGCGAATGGGGTAAAGGCAGGATTCCACCAGCCCAGTTAAGTGTTTCTGCAGGAGATCAGCGTTATCAAAGTGAGGTGTTTAATCTGCTGAGACAGGTCCCGTGAACTTGAGCACAGTAAAAAAAAAGCCAACTCCCCAGGACTCCCCCGGCGCTCAGCGGGAGAGGTGCTGCTGGCACCCGGCCATTCCCCAATCACCTACCATTCAGAACACACCAATCCCCACTGGAGAGCCACGAATCCCCAGACAGAATTGCCCCTTGGATCCAAACTCATATTCCAGCAGGTTTTTCAAAACTGATTGTTGAGACGAGAATGAAGCGAGGAAAGAGGGGAGGGGGAAAAAAAAAAAAAGCACCTTGAAATTATCTGCAATTGTCAGCAGCGGGAGAGAGGCGAAGCACATTTTCAAGGCAGGAGAGAAGGTTCAATAACCTGCTTAATTTTCCCTTCTCTCCAGATGAATAAACTGTCAGGAGGAAATCCAGCTGAAAGATAGCCTGGCTCTTCCACAGCTTCAAACGAGGCTCCAGCTCCTGCCCACGCGCTCGCAGGACACGATGTTCAAGCTAATGAGATGCCATGGGAAGAAAAGGCTTCCCTTCCTTCCAGGAGGGAACAAACTGTATGCGATGGGAAGCAAAGAGCATGGATTGCCTTCCAGCCCCGTGGCTGGCTGGCACACGTGCTAAATAAGGCTGATCCACACACGTGATAAATCTGGAGAGGTTGAGGTTGGGCATCAGGAAAAGGTTCTTCCCCCAGAGGGTGCTGGGCACTGCCCAGGTTCCCCAGGGAATGGTCAGACCTCCAAGGCTGCCAGAGCTCCAGGAGCATTTGAACAATGCTCTCAGGGATGCACAGGGTGGGATTGTTGGGGTGCCTGTGGGGTTGGACTCCGTGATCCTTGTGGGTCCCTTCCAGCTCTGGAGATTCCATGATTCCAAGAACTATTTCCAATGCAGGCTGCATCCAGAGGTTCTGATCCTTTCCAGGGCAGAAGAGGGAAGTGAGGACACTTACTCAGAAACCCATTACACTCCCGCTAACCCAGGAAAAATTCCTGGATGCAGCAGAGGGCAGGGAGAACAGAGGCAAAGGAAACTGAGGCTTGGAGCCTTCCCTGGACACTGCTGGCAACGGGAACCATCCAGGATTTCACCAGTAAGCAGATGCCTCCTGGCCTTAGGAGCTCCCTGAGCACATGGCAGAATCGGAAAGAGCAGAGGGGAAAAAAAGGGGGAATTTTTCATGGAGGAAAATAAATACAGAGACATGGAAACAGATCAGGCCTTGGGTTTGATGGAGCTGTGGCTGTCAGGCTCCAAAGGCTTCCAGCCCCAACCTTTCCCAGTGCTCCTTTCTGCTACACTCACCATCTTTCAGGGTGGAAAACTCATCCTCACATGCAATACCAACATCCAAGCCCGTAACAGCATAAAATCTGTGGCTTGCCAGGGAAAGATCTTTTTGGTCTAACATTTTAGGGATCACAGACCAGCTGAACTGCAAGTCACCCCACGCCTGCTGAAGGTGACAATGACATGTCTGAGTGCCACTCTCACTCTCAGGAAGGGAGGAAGACAAGTTTTCTCCTTGCTCTGCTCAGATTTTGATCAGGTGCATGTAAAAATTGAAGAAGTTCGTGTACAAAGTTTGGACCAAAAAGTTACCGGCACCCAGAAATCAAAATCCTGTCCCAACACGCTAATTCAGGGTGCTCAAAACAAAACTGGAGATAGTGCTCGGTCAAAATCAAAATCATCAGTTCAACGATCCTGGAAGCACACAAACAAACAGCAATTAAACCAATCATGCAGTTAAAACCAGTCATGTCCAGAGCGACCGTATTCCAAACTTCAGCATTGGCTCTTCACCCTCGAAAGAAACAAACCCCCCAAAAAGTGCCAAGCACCAATGGTTATTTTTAACTAAAGATAAGAACATGGAGTCATTCATCAAAAAGACTGTTTTGCTTTAAAATACTCACACTAAATATTCCTGTGGGAATTACTGCCCTTCAATTAGCGCCATGAAGAAGCTGGACACTCTCTACAGAGAACTCTGGACGGAGACCACCAAATCCCAACCCAAAGCACAGCTCCCAGCACCGACCCTCAGCACCTCCTCTGACTCATCCTGATGATGGAAAGCAGCAGAAAGCGCCAACAGAGGAAAATCTCACCAGTGCCACCAGAAAGGCACAATCCACAGCTCCCTCGCGCTCAGAAATTCCCTTTATTCCGGTTCTATGGCACATAAGGGGTTAACGCAAGTTGAAATGCTCCTGCAATGCATAATGGGTTTTCCTTACCACAATGGATCATTATTCCATGGCTATCTAATATAGTAATAGTAGATAATACCAGTAATATGGATTTGCTTTAGTAAAAGCATTTTAAATTGCATTAAACACAGTAACACGAGAACGGCGCATTCTGAAACGGATATTTCTCATTCCTGGTGTGTAGAGGAGCACCTCCTGTTTCCAAGCCAAGGAGAAGCAAGTCTGCCTTACCACGAGGCCAGAACAAAAAAATGGAATTGCAGAAAAGGCTGGAAAGGCCCTCCAAGAGCATCGAGTCCAACCATCAGCTCAGCACCACCGCTAAACCTCGTCCCCAAGCACAGCCTCAGTGCTGGACTTTGTGTATGTTCAAAGTAATGTGACAAAGAGGAGAAAAGAAATTAAAAAGCATTTCAATGAGTATTATTGTCTGTTCCTTCAGGGCACAGAACTTTTAGCCACAAGGTGCAGCCTTCACAGGGGGCTAAACAGAACCAAACCACCTCATGGGCTGCACTTCCGTAAGTGGATTGCTGCAGGTCCATCTGGAGACAGCCTTCACAGGGAATCAGGAATCTCGGGAGCTGCAGCACCCAGGGCACCTCTGAGTCCCTGAGGATCTCCCTGAGTGAACAATCAGCATGATGAAACACTTTTTGTGTGTTACGAAAGGAAACAGATGTTCCAAAAAATACTCGGCAGAGGTCTCCAGATGCAGTTGGGAGTTGGTGGTTTGGGTTGGGAGGGATCTCAAAGCTCATCCCATTCCAACCTCCCTGCCATGGGCAGGGACACCTTCCACTAGCCCAGGCTGCTCCAGTTCATTTGAACTCATTTCTGTGTCGTTATGTTTGGTTTTGCTTCATCACTGCAAGTAGAAAAGTGTAAATTAAGGTACTTGGGTTTACTACCTAAGTTACTCCTTAAGGCACCATTTACTCAGAAGTAGCCAGACAAAAACAGGGTGACTTCAGGTTTTGTTTTCTTGTTGTTTTTACGGATTTTTTTCTTAATCTAGAGTTATTTCTCTCGCATTTCTCACCTTAAAGCCATGCCTCCCGTAGCCTTCTGTGTGCCCCAACCACAAACCAGCTGGCAGCTCAGAAATCCATCAGAATTCCTTTAGGGCTTCTGCAGCCAAGAGGTGCCTGCTTATCACGGGAGGGGAAAAACACTGCAAACAAGATGATCAGCAAATGGGGGAGTGGGCCTCACATAATAAATCAGAACGTGCTGGGCCTGGAGAAAAGGAGGCTCAGTTTCCCCTTCCCTAGAACCAGTGCACATTGTGAGCCTGAACGTGTTATCCTACCTGGATGTTATTTAAAATAAGAAACCACAGCGACTACAAATTTGCTGAATAGCAGATAACCCCATCAGTTTTGGCTGCATCCTCCAGTGGCTCCATCCACCAACAGCCACTTCTGGATTGCCTTCCTCCAGCCGCTGATGGAGAATCCATCCCTGTCCATGGAATCACACACTGCGGTGCTGCCTTTTGCTGGCCGGAGGCAGCGCCGCACCGACATTCCCATCAAGCCAGCAGTGCCAATCAATGGCCTCCCCAAAAAAATCAATCCTGGCCCACATTTCAATCCCCCCCCCAACACCCAGAACACCCAGGCAGCAGGAATTGCTCATCCTTTGTGCACCACGAGCAAAGGAGCAGCTGAAAACACTTGACATTTGTCAGTGCGGATGAGATTCCCTCGGCGCTGGGTACGGGCGCTCGCTCCTGGAATTGGAAATGCATCGAGGCAGAGCTGGTCCCAGCGTTGCTGCGGTTCTGTACAAGGACTCATCCAAACCAAAGCCTTTCATAGAGCCAGAGAACATCCTGAAAGGAACCCACAAGGATCATCCAGTCCAGCTCCTGGCCTTGCACAGACACCCCAACAATCCCACCCTGTGCATCCCTGGCAGCGCTGTCCAAACGCTCCTGGAGCTCTGGGAGCCTCGGGGCCGTGCCCATTCCCTGGGGAGCCTGGGCAGTGCCCAGCACCCTCTGGGGGAAGAACCTTTCCCTGATATCCAGCCTCACCCTGTGGTTTGATCCCTCTCTGCTGCATGTTTAGAAGCCACTGAGCAACACAAATAAATCCTCGCTGCTTTCCCTCAAACTCCTCCTCGATACCCACGGCATGTCCTTGGACAGGTTTTTTTGAACATATTGTTCTCGAGCCACGGTTTAAAATTCACCGTGCCCCTGCATCGCTGTCATCCTGTACTCCTGTCTCTGGCATACATGAGATTTGACCTTTTCAGATTTACATTTACAGCGTTCGCAATCCTTGTGAGCTTTGCTACAGACAGGAAAAAAAAAAACCGAGTTGAGAGGAATTTCTGGAATGGTGACTGGACTGCTGATGTTTCCTAAGGCAAAACACACACTGCTTCTATTCCAGCTTCCTAATGTCCTGGTAAACAAGAGAAAATTGAATGACAAAGGAACCCTAACTAGCTGGAATCTTCTGAAAGATGGAAAACAGACTTCCAGGGCTGCCCACACAAGTGAAGAAGCTTCGGCAGTCACCGTTCAAGGGCAGCACAAACAATGCTCCAAATGAAGAATGCAGCAGGGAAAAAAAATTCAGGCCAGCAGCTGGACTTCCAGCTGAAGGAAGGAAAGCCAGGCACTTCCAAAAGTATCCCACCACGTATCCAGCCTCACGCTTCTCCCTTTCCTTTGTGCTGCAGATGCCGTGCTTGTTTTCCTGGTGTCCTTGATTTATGTGGAGCCCTTCCACCCAGCTGTCTCAGCACCACACAGAGCCTCAGTGTGTTCCCAGGCTGTGGGAACCCCAGCCTGGAGCAGATCTTCCTCCTCCCATCCAGCCCCCAGAGGGAGGCAGGCACGCTTCTCCTAACACATCCACCGCTTACAACACACGCACAAACCCCAAAGCTCTGGGTTTTAACAAGGCTTGGAGTGACAGGACACAGGGAATGGCTCCCTCTGCCAGAGGGCAAGGATAGATGGGATATTGGGAAGGAGTTCTGCCCTGTGAGGGTGGGGAGGCCCTGGCACAGGGTGCCCAGAGAAGCTGTGGCTGCCCCTGGATCCCTGGAAGTGCCCAAGGCCAGGTTGGAAGGAGCTTGGAGCAGCCTGGGATAGTGGAAGGTGGTGGAACTGGATGAGTTTTAAGGTCCCTCCCAACCCAAACCATTCCATGATTCCGTGATTTGCCAGCACTCCCATCCTGTGAGATCACATGAGAGCAGAAACAGGCTCCTGGATAAGGATGTTCAGCTCTGGGTAACAGTGATCCTCCTCAGGCACACAAATCTCCTGGGCTTGGCTTGTGAAGGTACCACAGACTTGGGGCTCCTCAGCCCTAAATGCTCTTCAGGGCTACAAAACACCCGTGCCCAATTAACCCTTTTGATGAGTCTCGTTTTTTAACATGGAAAATAATGGGCACGAAGAGGAAAGGTGAAGTTCAAGGAATGGCAGCATTCCCCAAGCCACTTTTCCAGAACACCCTACCCCAGACCAGTCACTGGTCTCCTACCAAATCATGGAATCATTACACTTGGAAAAGGCCTCTAAAACCAAGCCCAACCATTCCCCCAGCACTGCCAGCTCCACCACTAAACTGCGTCCCCAAGTGCCACATGCACAGTCTCCAGTAACCTCGAAACAAATTATTCTGCCATTTATAATGAATGGGCGAGATCCAAAATATTTTATATTTAATCACCTGCTGATATTTCCAGCACAAGACACCAGTGAGCTTGTACAACCCTGTTACAGATCAGAAGCATCTGCCTCTGCTTTTAGCAATTTTATTTCCTAGAATACTCCTACTATGCACACTCCATCCATCCTGTCCACCATCAATAAAATCCATGGATTGGTGTCAGCCACCAAAACCCAGCAGAAGGGTAAAGAGAGGATAAGGAATTGAGAGCTGACTGCAAAGGAGGAGCTCCCGGGGCAGAGGACGTGGAATTACTGTCAGGGAGATGGGCAGCACGAACTCTAGGAAAGGTGAAAAGGAGTAGGAAAATAGGACACAGCTGGTTAAAACAACACCTTCCCAGTCCTGCTTGGGGGTAAGAGCTGGATTTCAGCATTGCTTGGGAAGCTCTGCCTGCGAAAGGGAGACTTCACAGTATCCGTAAGCTTTTGAGCAAAGCAGCCAAAGAAGTGAGAGCCATCAGCAGAGCTTTGTCCCACCAGAGGGGGATCACCCAGGGACCTGCTGCTCCTACACTCCCCTGCCCTCCCAAAAACCAGGCGGCAGAGTGGGGCCTGGGGGTTTCTCTGGCAGTTTGGGATATGCTGTGCACACAGTTCTCTCAGACCCACCGCCACGTCCTGAAAAACACCGCAGGAAGCAGAAGCAGCACCTCGAAGCCTTGAAAGGATGGCTGATTTTTTCACCCAAAGAAATTAAAATCTGTAGTGCGCCGAGAAGAGAACAAACCATCAACAGGCTGCCAGGTTATTTTACTCCTCCTTAAATCGTGATTGCCACCACCAATTCCAGCATCTGGGGCCAAGTGGCGCTCCAAAGAGATGTGTAGGGTTAGAGATTAGTTCAGACAGTTTTGAATTATTCCCTCCCCGCTCGGAAGGAGATGTGGAAGAGAGAGGAGTCTAGGGTGGCCTTTTTGAGTTTGTTTGGTGTCCTGCAGCCTGGTCTCTCCTGGATTCAGTTCATTTCCACTCAAACAAAGCCCAGCTGTTCATGGGCAGGATCGGCTTCGCAGGACATGAAGCTGTGACCACACAGGCAGCTCCTTGGCCATGGGTGCTGGAGGCACCAGCCCTGCACTCTGCCTCAGCTAATGGGGGCACGGAAATGGGGGTTTTCAGAACAGGCCCCATGTCCCCGAGTGCCACATCCACACACCTTGTCACCTCCAGGCATGGTGACTCCACCACTGCCCTGGGAAACCTGGTCCAATGCCTGACCACCCTTTCAGGGAAGAAACTTCTCCTAATATCCAAAATCCTAAGCTTCCCTGGCCCAACCTGAGGCCGTTCCCTCTCCTCCTGTCCCTGTTCCCTGGGAGCAGAGCCCGACCCCCTTGTAAGAATCCTTCCCTTCTCCATCTTCCTCCTGCATCTCATTTCTGCCTCTGCAATAACTTTTTGATTGAAGCAAAACAACTGTGCCTGCAGACCAGCGAGAGGATTAATTAAAACAAAATAATTATAAACAACCCTCCTCCACATAATAGACTCTTCATACAAATTAAGACCCATATTTTAAAGTACCAGGAACAAGTCAATCAAAGCTAAGTTTATATCTCGAAAGGACAGAGAGCCTTTGCACAGCCTCTCGGAAATAAACCATTTTCATTTCAAGTCAAAGTCCCAGCTAGAAACTCTAGTCATACAAACACGTTGTCCAGGCACAGGCTGGGATTGCTGGGGAGCCCTGTGCAGGGCTGGGAGCTGGACCGGATGGTCCTCGTGGGTTCCTTCCAGCTCAGGATATTCTGTCGTTCGATTTGTCACCCGTTTCTGTCTGTCTGGTCCCTGGGAAGAGCAAGGAGCCAGGCTCCAGCCTGCCCTCCAGGAGCACTCCAAGTGCCGAAGGGTGAAAGGGTTCTTGAAGCATCTGCAGTTCTCAAATCAAAGGGAACGTCAGCCACTGAACCAGTATAAAACAGGAGGCACTGGCCTACGGGTTCTGTGTTAATACTGACGGGCTGGAGCTCAAAACTATCACTTACAAGAGTGGAAGAATAAAGAAAAACCCAACATGAAGACTTTTTGTTGTGAAGAGCTCAAAAAAGTTGAGGAGCAAATCAAGGACTCAGAAAATGGTGAAAAAAAAAAGCAGAAACGTCCCCAAAAAACTTCCAACTGCAGTCCTAGGTTCCAGAATGACAGCATCCTGGAGTATTTAACAATTTCCACTTAAGTCAAGCTAATAGAAAGATTGAACTTTAATTTCCACTGAATTACTGCCAAAAGCTTTCCTTTAGCTGAGGATGGAAAAAGCATTCTCCCTCCTGCTTTTTCAGCTTGTGCACGACACACAGCGAGGAAAGGAGATGTTCACAAGGGCACGGAGTGCCAGGACAAGGGGGAATGGCCTTAAGCTGGAGGAGAGCAGGGTCAGATGGGATATTGGGAAGGAATTCCTGGCTGTGAGGGTGGGGAGGCCCTGGCACAGGGTGCTCAGAGAAGCTGTGGCTGCCCCTGGATCCCTGGAAGTGCCCAAGGCCAGGCTGGACATTGGGGCTTGGAGCAGCCTGGGACAGTGGGAGGTGTCCCTGCCTTTTTGTGACAGGCTGCCTCCTTTTCCTCGCTCCCAAGCCTTAACTGCAGCCATCCCCAATTTTGAAATGCAGCTGTTCATAAATCAAAGGGCAGCAGGGGCTTCCAAACAATCCAGCCCCTGCAGCTGGGATCGTTGAGCTTTACAGCTCCGGTAACTTCTGGCCAGGGGAGCAGCAGCATCAGTCTGGGCAGATCCCCAGCTCCTCTCTGGCTTTAGGCCGTATTCCTGAGGTTTGGGTAGCCTGGAAAAGCAGGATCAGGTGGCCAAGGATCCATGAAAACACTGGGGGATTAAGCAGCCACTCGTCCTGCACAACTAGGTGAGTCAGAAGATGCTAGAAATCCACTCGGGTGCTTCATTAAGCAATTAGAACTTGTTAAATAACCCACGAACCAGAGCAGAACTTCTGCCCTAGGGATCCACCTGACTCCAGAGGGCTCCTCTGTCCTATCTCCCACCCCAGCCAGGCTGAGGAAGGGCAGCTCCCCGAGGGGCTCCTAAACACCGAGGTGGGAATAACATTGCAGCTCACAAAGAGTTTCTTTTGCCTCGCACAAAAGCCGTGCGTGCCGGGGGCTGTGAGTGACAAAACACAACGAGAGGACAGGTCCCCTCTTTAAGCTGTCCTCCTTAGGCCAATGAAAACAAGATGCTGTCTTTTAAAAGCCTCAAGAAAGGGCAGGTGCAGTTTCCAAACACCCACCCCAAACACCGCCTCTGACACACCTTTAAACAGGGACAAGGGGTCACTACAAGACTCCAAACAGAGAAAAGACCTATTTGATAGAACCATAAAATCAAAAAAAGCCCTCTGTGATCATCACATCCAACTGTTCCCTCAGCATTGCCAAGGCCACCCCTGAATCATGTCCCCAGGTGCCACATCCACTTGTCTTTTAAACCCCTCCAGGGATGGGGACTCCACCGCTGCCCTGTGGACAGCCTGTGCCAGGGACTGACCACCCTTTCCAGGAAGAGCTTTTCCCTAATATCCAACCTAAACCTAGCCAGGTTGGGTAGTCGGGCACTGGAAGAGGCCCCCCAGGGAATGGTCACAGCCCCAAGCCTGGCAGAGCTCAGGGAGAGTTTGGTCAGTGCTCCCAGGGATGCACAGGGTGGCATTGCTGGGGTGTCTGTGCAGGGCCAGGGGCTGGACTGGATGGTCCTTGTGGATCCCTTCCCACTCAGGATACTCCATGAAAACAGCTCCCTCCTGCCTAGTCTGCCTCCGAGGAGGAAAACCAGCCGGGAACAAGATCTCCAAGTGGGCAGAACGAGGCAAGGCAGGCCTGTGAGTGTTCATTTCCATGGGGAAACTCTGAGGTTGTCCAAAAACTGCCAAAATTAACGACCGGAGAGTCCAGAGCAGGAAAAGATGGGTGGAGGGGAAAAACCCTGCGTGCTCTCTAGTGTTTTACCAACATTTATTGATTTATTTTAAAAGCTGGGTGGAACACGGGGAATTAATAGGCCACCATATGCCCATGTGCTGCATCTGCTACAGCGATTTATTCTTATAGTTCTTTCATTACCTTCTTTGGGAACTGAATGAGAGAAGGATCAGCATCCTGACACTTGGAAATTAGCTCGTTTTCACGACTGTCAGCAGGAAAGCAGGAATTAATCCTCTAATTTCAGCCTGAAAAATAGCGAGAGCAAGCCCAACGAAGAAAATAAAAATAAAAATTGTTTCTGTGTTTGTAAGGGGTGGCGGGGGGGGGGAAGTGCTTGGAAGAGCAGTGGCCTTATTATGCTGGCAAGGCTACAGCCCATGAGATCAATGTTTTGATGAGCACAAGGACTTGTGCCAGAGGGGGACGGGAAGCAGGAGAAAAGACTTCAATGGGCTGAGAGCGTGGGGAGAGGAAGAGGCAGGGAAGTGGTTTGGGCACGAACTAGGTCAGGGGTGCGTTTAGGACAAGGGAGAGCAGGGGATGCCTGGACAGGGACATGGGAGTGGGGCAGGACCTCAGCTACCAGCCCTGAAGACTGGGGGGAAAGATGAGAGGAGGGAATGTGGTGGCTCTCACCTACAAGTGAAAGGAGGATGCTTAGAGGTGGAAAAGAAAGGAGAAGGATTTCCAGTGGACTTTGCACACAGCGAGAGAAGCACCATCTGCCCAAGGCAGCCCTCACCAGGAGTGCTCAAAGGGAACCCACACAACCTCAGCCAGCTCCCAGGACCAGCTCTGTATCCAGCTTGGAGACCTCTCTAAGGTACCAGAGACTTGAAGTGAAGAGCAGATAAGACTCTTGTGAGGTTTGGCTGTTTCTTGGGTTTTTTAACACCTCTCCAAAAGCCTTCCTGCACAGCAGCAGCAGCAGCATCAAGTCGCGTCCCACCCAAGGGCTGAGTTTGCCAACAGGATTTATTTCTGGGCTCGCAATCCCCCTCGAGCTGGGAGTTGCATTTCGGCACTGCCTTTGCCTGGCTCGTGATCCCATGGCAGTCACAGTTTCTAGGCCAGAAAGAGGATTCTGTAACAATCACAGAATTTATCGAGTTGGAAGACACCCACAAGCATCATCCAGTCCGGCACCTGACTCTGCACGGGTCAACCCCAAGAATCCCACGCTGTGCCTGAGAGCGTTGTCCAAACTCTCCTGGAGAAATTTTAATTCTATTGGAATTCTTACTAAGAGAAAACCAAGAAACTAAACCCCAGGAATAATGAAATGCAGAGATAAACAAACCCGCATCCCCTCACACAAAACCGCTCATCACAGCAACCTCGGGCAGAAACCCCGTGCTTCCGCACCGAAACCTCGCGGATCAGCCTCTCCAACACAAGCCCAAATCTGCGCATGCCAGGATGAATTTATACACCCAGCATCCAGCGGGAGAGGGCTGGAACGGAAAGAGCAGCAACTCCTCACCTCTCCTTTAAAGCACGGGCTCTCTCCCCGGAGCTGAGCCCGGACTGCCGGAGAGGAGCCGCTGGAAGCGGCGCTCGCCCGGGCCTGGTGTTCCAAGCTGCGAACAAAGGCGCCCTTAAATGTGGTTTGATTGACGCAAATCAGGAGCTGAGCGGGTGATTCATCGCTGTCAGAGCGTAGCACTTGCATAAAACCAGCACGGGGACAAAGTTGCTGATGTGCTCCAGCGCTCGGCACTATCGGCAGCGGGGCCGCGCTCGAACGCAGGCCCCTCGTGAGACGGGAGGGGTTATTCCCCCTCTTCCCTCCCCTTCCCAAAGACATTCTGGATCTTCCCAGTTGTCATAAATCTTCGGACGCAAATGTGTAATTAGCAGCTCGCTGTACCTCCCCGCAGCCTGGCAGGGAAGATTAGTGTGTCAAATAAAGTAAAGGCATAATCCCAGCGGAGCTGAGGGATGACCCATGGCCACCCCCCACCCAATTCCTGCAGTTTGATGGACGTGTTCTGACCTTTCCGTGCCCAACCCCAGCCTACTCCCTCTCTCTCCACAGTAAAGACATTTTCCCTCCTCTTTTACTATCCCCGGAGCTCCTGAAGAGCAGGGCCAGGCTGGTTTGGGGCTGGCACACAAACGCTTTCCCCCATTTCGTAAGGGGGCCTTCGGAAAGGGCCCCAAACTGCAGCTCTTGTGCCGACCCCGAACTGGTGCCACTCCCCTTGCACTTCATGGAGCTCTGCACAGGGTACCCACGGATGTGGAAAAAGCTGGGAGCACAGAACGGGTCAGGCTGGAAAGCAGGATCATCCTGGAGCACACTGCATAAGGATCCTTCCATGCCCTGTGCAGCTCAGTCCAACTTACCTGAAAGATTTACCAATTTGAGAGAAACAGCACGGATCACAAACACCTCGTTCTCCCAGCTGGAAAAGAGTGGGAATCGGGGGAAGAGCGGCTGGGCCACAGGAGGGTCCCTGCCACCAGCAGCAGGCTGGTGCTGTGCTGCTGCAGCCCTCCCACCACACACAAAGAGAGCAAACAAACTTCTACCATAATTAACTCATGAAAATGACACCATTATGTTCCTGCAAACAATTAGGAGACAAAAGAGAATGTACAAAGATCCTGCCAACACCACAAAATAAACTGAAGACATTGTTTCCTACTAATTTTCTCATAAACCATTTCAAGACAAACGTGACCGTAGGTAAGAAAATTCCAACAGCCATGACTTCTGAGGTCACTCTTCAATCCAAGGAGCACCTTGGGGTGGAAGAGTGGATTTCAGTGGATTAGGGGTGGAAAAGGGTGTCAAGACCTGCCCAGCAGCCTGCACCAAACCTCTGCTCCTCAGCCTTCAGCTCTGCTAGCACGGCAATCCATGCCAAAGCCTCTGGATCCTGAGCTGGCTTTGCTGGAACAAGCTCATGTTTGCACCTGAGCTGCCCTGTGCATCACCCACAGCCCTCTGGCTCCCGCTGTTCTGAGGCCTCTCCCAGCCCCACCTGGATGTCCCAGCCCCTCTCCTCTCGGCTGGAGCCTGGGCCCAGCTGCCCCGCAGCGAGCCAGGGAAAGCAGCTCGGTTCGGGATGAGCAGTGGAAGTGTCCTCTCTCCCAGCTCCACAGGGCTCACCTCCTCCCACCTCTGCCTTATGGTTAGCTGGAGATAAACCCTAAAGCAAGCTGGCAGCAGCCTCCAGGATCCTGGGAGAAAACAGATGCCAAGCAGAGAGTACCAGAGGCAGGGTACATCCACATCAACATCTCCGCTCAGCGCACTCCGGACGGGCACCTCCTGGGGCACAGCACCTGCACCAGGCTCTGCTTTGTGCCTCAGGGCTTAGGCTGGATGGTCCTTGTGGGTCCCTCCCAGCTCTGGAGGTTCTGTGGCTCTACCAAACAGTGCTACTCCACCACAGAGAAGGGATCTGAAACGAAAGGCAAAGCCTGAAAGAGCTTCCAGTACAACACAGCCCTTCCACCTGGTTCAAAAACGCCTTCAACATCTCTGCACTACTGCAGCTGGAGCAGCCTGAGGAGAAGTCATTCCATCAGCACCAGCACACCGCAACTAACTCCTGAGGGTGACAATAGAGAGACAGGGAGCAGAACGCAAGGAGAGATTTCTCAGAAACACATTACCACGAAGGAGTGAAGCACACTAAGTCTAATCCCTCAGCACTGCAGTTGTCACCCCTCCTCAGGTTCTGGCTTAGTCATCGTTGAAAAAAAAAAAAAACCCAAACAGAACTCAAAGACAAAACCCTCCTGAAGTTTAGAAGTGCCCAGGCAGTCGTGGCAGGAGTTTTCCCCCCGGCACTGCTGCCCAGGAATCTGGCAGGACGTGCCTTCAGCTGTGCTCTCCAAACAACAGATCACTTCTTATTCTCATTTCAGGAAGGGATTCTGCAGGCAGGACCCTACCAGCAGCTGCCTGCGAGAGTCAACAGCTGGAAGCTGAAGCAAATTGTTTTAAAAATAGAGCGGGCAGCAGAAGATCAGCATGTGAAGATCACGACAAGGTGACAGACAAGAGCAAACACTTTCACATGCAGGATGAATTTCCACAGCTCTCAGAGTTTGGGGCTTAGGAAACTGTCAGCGTGACTAACATCTTCAGGAAGTCCAGAAATGAAATCCTGCCTTGTTTTTGGCTTCATGCAGGAAATCAGCTTTAATGACAACCTACAGTTAGCTCTGGAGTAATTTTCTTTCTGCTCCATTGACATACATGACAAGACTTTATTAGCAGGGCTAAAATTAAAAACAAAACATTTTTCCCAGCTGCACAGAATGCTTAATGCACACACTGACACCTCAAGAAAAGAGACCAAAAAAAAAAACCTATTTCAAAGCAATTCCACCACCTTTCTGTATTTCAGCTTTTCCCAGTATTTCACATCAGCAGTTTTGCACTTTGCACAACCACAACCACAGACTTTTCATCATCAAGAATAACCACTGTCCTACTTGTTTTCATGGAATCCCAGAATGGTTTGGTTTGGGAGGGACCTTAAAGCTCATCTTGTGATGAGCAGGGACACCTTCCACTATCCCAGGGTGCCCCAAGCCCCAGTGTCTAAACTGGCCTTGGGCACTTCCAGGGATCCAGGGGCAGCCACAGCTTCTCTGGAAAAACTGTGCCAGGGCCTCACCATCCTCAATGTAAAAAACCCTTCTTTTCTATATCTGACCTAAATCGATCCTCTTCTAGCTTAAATCCCTTACCCCTTGTCCTATCAGTATTTTACATATCCTGTATTCTTCAGCAGTGTTAAACCTTGTGATGTAAGCGTTCAAAAACTTCAGATCCGTGAGGAATCACCTCAAATTACACTCTGTTAAAAAAGAATCAAGTCATCAAAAAAGAATTTTTAAAAATCCAAGGTTTTCAATGTTAAATGGTTTTAGGCCACTGGACTAGTTTGCTGTTTGGTATCCAGTAATCCTTCCACAATATTCCAAGTGGGAGCAGCAGCCCCCAAATGTTTCCTGCAAGGCATCCCTTAAACCTGGTGTGGTTTTTAAAATCTTTGTGCACACAGTGTTCCCTAAAAAAATGTTCCTACAAGAATCTTTCATCTATTCAGATGCTTCTTCTAATGATAGGACTTGGATTGTGTGAAATCCTAAAAGTATGGAGCCAGTTCAGGATCCGTGCTGCCCAATGGGATTGGGTGGCGAGGCACTGTCAGAGGCTTTCCAGGGAAACTGTGGCTGCCCCTGGATCCCTGGAAGTGTCCAAGGCCAGGCTGGATGGGATTTGGAGCCCCCTGGTCCAGTGGAAGGTGTGGAATGGAATTCCACCCCAGGAAGGGGGTGGAATGGGATGAGCTTTAAGGTCCCTTCCCACCCAAACCATTCTGGGGTTCGACAGGACCGGTCTGTGGAACAGCCACGTTTTTAAATGACAGACAATAAAACGTGTTCTCTGTAAATAGGAGAAGCCTATTCAGGCTGCAGATCTTTTTTAGGGTGCTCCACAGCACTTGCCATGAAGAGGTGGTTAAACAGCAAGGGCGGCACCAAGGGATCTAATCCCACACTGGATATCGCGGAACAGCAAACAAGGTGAAAGACACCGGCCCAAGGAACTGTGCTTACACCTCTGGAAGAGCCCCGGTGGGTGATTTCCAGCTATCCAATCTGCAGCAGAAATATGGGCTGGCTCTTTGCTTTCTTTCAGAAATTTTAAGCAGGAGCGATGGTTGAAAAGCTTCAGAAAAAAGAAAGAAAAATGCAAAACCCCAAAAAGATTTTGCTTAAGCCCCTCTGTCCAGCATGAGAGAAGAGAAAGGAGAGAGAAGAGAGAGAGAGAAAGAGTAAGGAATGGTGATCAGGGAAAGAAAATTTGTTTTTGCTAAGCTGTCAGAGTGCTGCTGGAGAGAGAAGTTACCCAAGGAAGTGATCCTGCAGCTCAGCAAAGCCCTCCCAGGACTCCCCAGTCCACCTCCACGTAAAAACCTCCAGCACGGTAAAAAAACCAAATCCTAACTTACAGGAGGTCAGCAAGAGCAGAGTCCTTGACGTGGTCAGCAGTGTTTTCCCCTGGCTCCAAGGAGCTTCTCCTGGAACTGCAGCTCACGGCTCGATCGAGGAACAGAACTTTACTGCCTGGGTAATGAGTGACCAGACCACGAGGGGAACATGGGATGGAGCCATTAAAGCCCGGGGATCACCACAAATGCCGTGGCTCGAGGCTGCAGTACCTCACTCTGCTCTGCTTGGTGCGGCTGAAACCCTCAGTATCGGTTTGTTTGCTCGTTTTGTGCCTGCTCCGTCTGATTAAAAACATGTCAATCACCCAAATAAAGCAAATATTGCCATCGCCGAGCAGGAACTCGCTGCAGAGCTGACCCCAGTCGTGCTCCTGACACGTGGGGCTTTGACTGCAACTTAAAGAATCCTCAACTCCAAGTATTTACTGTAAAACTGCAAGGAATTTTCTGGATATGATTCCTGAAGGATATGATTCCTGAAGAGCTTTGGCTGATCAGTCATTTACATCACTTGGGTACCAGTTTGGCAATTAGGGGAAGGAGAGAGATTTAGGGATGCTCGCCTGGAGAGGAGAAGGCTCCAGGGAGACCTCAGAGCCCCTCCCAGGGCCTAAAGGGGCTCCAGGAGAGCTGGAGAGGGACTGGGGACAAGGGATGGAGGGACAGGACACAGGGAATGGCTTTAAGCTAGAAGAGGGTAGATTTAGATGGGATCTTGGGAAGAAATCCTTCCCTGTGAGGGTGGTGAGGCCCTGGCACAGGGTGCCCAGAGAAGCTGTGGCTGCCCCTGGATCCGGGGAAGTGTCCAAGGCCAGGTTGGATGGGGCTTGGAGCACCCTGGGATAGTGGAAGGTGTCCCTGCCCATGGCAGGGCGAGGAATGGGCTAAGTTTTAATGTCCCTTCCCACCCAGACTATTCCCTAATTCCCTGAAATTCAGTACAGCAGAGATCCAGCTAAGGAAGGGGCACTTTCCCAGAAAAATCCCCGAGGAGCAGGGAGACCCTGAGCCCCTGCTCTCCCCGCGGTGGGAATCACTGCCACTTTGCTGAGCAGTTTTGCGCCCCAGGAGAACACGAAGGGCCTGGAGCCGGCCCTCGGAAGAGGCACTGGGGCTATTTATAGCAGCTCAAGGTGTGCGAGACAGACAGGGAGCAGCTTGTTTTCCCAGGAATTGATCTGTACGGGCGGATTATATAAACAGTTGTTTCTCGCTCATTTCCACACCGCCGGCATCTCCCGGGGTAAAAACGTGCCTGCCAATGCAGCAGCTGCTCGCAGGCAGCAGCGCCGGCGGCAGCTGCGACGCCTCGAGCTGGGGATTCTAGGTGAGCTGGGGGAAGATGTTCCAAAAATACAGCTGCGAAAGCCGTCACGTGCAGCTGGATGCAGGCGGAGGGAGAGCCATCCTCTCCCTCCACGCTGTTCTTCTGCTGTTCTGAAAAACCCTAAAGCCAATTCTCTCAGTCTCGCTCGCCATAAATCCTTGTTTAAGCCTATCTGCACGAGCCTTTCGGACGATTTCGATGGGAAGCTCTGTATCCAGCTTCTGTTTTGGGAAAGTCCAATTTCTTTGAAGGCTATTCCTTCTACTTCAATAGTTATTTGCTCCTGCCCCACAGCATTCTCCAGTGATTCTATCGGAGCAAATAAGGGCTGGGAAGCTGCTATAAACAGGTAGAGAAGCAATAACCGCACGTGTGAGCGCTCTGCTTTATCTGGCATCATCCAGGGCACACCTCATCTCCTTCAGGTTAATCAGATTTTCAGAGCAGGACCCAAAAGCTGCAGTTTAACTCCACGGTGTGAGGAATGCTCCCTGCACAGAGATTCCTTATCGCTTTTCCATTTTAAAATTTAATGACAAACCGGAGGAGAGAGCCAAGGCTGCAGCCCGGTTACTGCGCACTCGGAGCTTGGGGCCCTGAAACTCGCTTTCATCTGCAGCAGAAGCCACTGGAGAAGAGGGGAAAAACCACCAGCAAGCCTTTGTTTTCCCCCTCAGTGATGTGCCCAGGTTAATTCTGCTGGCTGTGCATTGCAAAACCAGCACTCACCTAAAGGGCTGCCGGGCTGTTGAGCAACGTGCTCCGACCTCTGTCGCAACTGCGAAAGTTACTGCTGAGCACTGCTAGAGAAATTCATCTCTTCCAGTTGAGGCAGCAGCGTATCGCATTAGGGATCCCAAGGTTTCACCTGAGCAGCTGCTTTAGAACCCAGAGGAGCTCGGCCAGCACCAAAACAGCAGAGCCACCCCAGCAGAAATCCCCGAATATCCATTATTACACCCTGCGAGCCTGGAAGAGCCTTCCCAAAGAGTCATAAACCCTTCGACCTCCAGGCTAACACACTCCACACATGTCCTGCTGCAGCCTCAGCAGGTGAGAAGGCATTTCCCTCCTCAGATCTTAACAAGAAGTGCCCAGGAGACCTTTTTTCATTCCTTTAGATACAAAAAAGGCAAGCTCAAATCAGCCTCGGCCGAAGGAATGCAAAATAATTGTGTTTAACCAGTGCTGTCCTCACTGCTGGCTGCTGCCCCTCTCTGGGGATGGAGACAAGATCATGGAATCACAGAATGGTTTGGGTTGGAAGGGACCTTCAGGATCATCTCATTCCAACGCCCCTGCCACAGGGGTGTCACCCTGATGCTGGTTTCTGCACAGGAGATGCACATATGCATTGGTATATATGCGCATATATCCATATTCTATATGCCATTTGGACATACAAGCATATTTAACACCAGTAGAAATGCCCATTTATCAAAATGCTGTACTGCTGACTGCCCTTACAGTCTTCATCCGGACACTTACGAGGCAAGACGCTGGAAAAGCTGGAATTTGGGGGGAAGGTGGCAAGGGGATCAAAGCGAGCCCTCCCTCCCAGCATGGACAGCAGCTCCTCTGAGCTCCTTTGTCTTTTTAAGGGAAGATTACAAAGGTTTAGAAAGCAGCAGCTGCCTTGGGGTGAGATGTGAAACAATCAGCTTGACTCCGTGCCATGCTCCAGCTCGCAGAGAAAACATCATTTGCAGCCGCAGCAGCGAGCCTGCAGGTGAGTGCAGCCCGAAGAATTGCTATTTGGGAAAAAAACAAAACCAACTATAGACGGGGTAGCAGCGGAGATAATGGCATTTCACTCCGCAGGTTTCATCCACTGTGGAATTTGGGGGAAAATCTATTCCGCACGTACGTTACCATCTGCCTGAAACCAGCACCAAAATTCACTCCCGTGCCAGCAGGCTGTGTGTCCAGGATGTTAATTAGTGCTCCTTTCCCTCCTGCCACGGGATGAGGGCCAGGTAAAAGCTCTGCACAAGCCAGTGTGATTAATCTGCCGAATCCGTGATTGGCTGCCCATCACGTAGGAGTCCCACAGTTAATTCACAGCTCCAGAAGACACAAACACGCTTCATGCCTTCCTGCAGCCAGCCGGCATCAGCTGCCTCCTCCCCGCAGAGCTGACAAGGCTCACGGATTTAAACCCACGATTCCTTGGAAAACAGACTGGATAAGTGTGATGAATTGCAAAAGTCTGCAAGCTAATTTGTATCAGCCTTTAATTAAGTTCCTTTCTAGAGGTTTCCCTTTATTATTGTCTCGGTGTCAGGGATGAATTAAAAGTTATTCCAAGTGCATCCCCCTAATAACAGGCACAGCTTTGAAAGCACTTGCCCAGAGAAGCTGTGGCTGCCCCTGGATCCCTGAAAGTGCCCAAGGCCAGGCTGGACCAAACCATTCTGGGATTCTATGGAAACTTATTTCTGGGAAACCTTATGCTCCAGGAACTGGATTTTAGACAAAAGTGCTTATAGGAAACTGTCAGTGCTTTCTGCTGCTGTTGGAACGGTGGGATTTGGGGCCAAGGAAACCCCAAGAGCAATAATTAAAGCTTAAAAAAAAGAGGGAATTATGGCAACTATGCTGGATGAAAACATTAAATAAATGACAGAGAAATACATTGCACTCGAAGCCGTGCTGGTCCGAAACTGCTCACTGCTTTTCCTTCCTTTTTCACATTTATTTCACTTGTTTAGGACCTATTTTCTGTAATTCTTATTTGGAGAACATCCATTACCTGTCTGCTCATGGAGCCATCCAGCCAGGACCCACGCGGGCTCGTACCTGTTACTTCACCGAGTCCAAATCAAGTTCAGCATCTCTCTTGCCAGCATCCTTCTCCACCGAGCCATCCTCATCATCATCATCATCATCATGCCTGGACCTTCACAGCAACATAAATACCTAAAACGACCCTCCAACGCTTCAAAAAAATCCCCGTAGCAGCACGGAATGAAGCAGCACGGGAGAGAGGCAGAGTTCAGGAATCTGCAGGGCAAGGACACGGCTGGGGCAGAGCTGCTGCTGGTCCCCCCCCACTGCGGACAGAAATATCCCCATTTGTGTAAATACAGCCTTAGTCAACAGGGCGACAAATCCGTACAGAGATAAATGTCACCCGCTGACGTCAGTGCCACAGCAACCTAATCAAAGTGCAGCCTTCAGCTATTTTTAAACCCCAGTTAAAGTATTTTTCTTTAAAAAGAAAAAAAAAAGTATTGTTAAAACCTATCTTTAAAAAAAAAAAAAAAAAAAAGAGCGCTCTTGAAAAATAAATGTATTTAGCAGTAAAACAGAGCTGAAATATTTCCTTCTCTCTGGTGCTGTGGCCGTACAAGCAAAGCTTTACCCAAGCCCGAAACGTGCTGTTCCATCTGATGCGTCAGTGCACTAGAAAGCAAAAGATAAGGATTTGGGAAAGCGAACACATCAGATTGGCACCGGCCTTCGTATTGGAAATTTACCCAGACAGGTTAAAAATAACACGGGGAACGTTGGGAGCCATGCTGAAGGTCGCTCTCGGCGGAGCTGCTGCTTTTGTAGTGACACGTGACCGCCACTGCCAGCATCTGTGTCCCCAGCACGCGGCGGGATCCCCTGGCTCGCGGTGACGGTCACGGCCGCTGCCGAGCCCGACGCTTCCTTGACGGAGCCGTGTTCCTTCTCCGAACCGGCCCTCTGTGACGGACTGAAGGGAGCCGCTCCTGCCCACCGGCCAGCGGTCCCGTTCTGCACTCCCACGGTTTTAAGGCGCCGTGTCAATAACACGGCGGTGTTCACACGGAGCTCGGCCCACAGCTCCCCCCAGCCTCCAGGGCTCGCAGAGCTCCGTGAGAGGAGCATCAACACCTTTGCAGGAGAGCTGGTCAAACACCCACCATGACCAGCCTGAGGGGATTTTCTCCACGGTGACCACGTCTGGGCTCACCATGGTCTCCGTTTAGGAAAAAAAAAGTCACGGAATCCTCAAGGTTGGAAGAGGCCTTCAAGATCATCCAGTCCAAACACCAACACGGCACCACCATAATCGCCCCTAGTGACACCCCCAGGTGCCACATCCAGGTGCCTCTGGAATGCTTCCAGAGACTCCACCACCTCCCTGGGCAACTTACTGCAGTGCCTGACCACCCTTTCAGTGATTTTTTTTTTCCTAATATCCAATCTGAACCTCCCCTGGTGCAACTTGAGGCCACCTCCTCTCCTCCTTTGACTTGAGCCCGACCCCCACTTCACTACGACCTCTTGTCAGGTACTTGTAGGGAGCGATGAGGTCCTCCCCGAGTCTCCTCTTCTCCAGAAGGAGAGGTGGAAAGGAGGCAACTCCTAACTGGGAACACCTAATTCTGGACTTCACGGGTGCAAGAGGCTCTGCTGCTTGCTTGCAGTTGTAAAGTTTTCTGTAAACTCTTCATGTGGGGGAAAAGTGTCTCCAACAGTTAAATCTTCAATTTCAGCTCAGACTCCACAGGGAACTTGCAGAAGTCACTGCTGGGTGTTGGCAGAGCTGAGCAGTGACCACATACCACGAACTCGAGTCCTCTTTCCGTGCTGTCCTTGAAAGGAGAGGTGGCACAGGTTGGATGCTGTTGGGAATGGCTGGCAGCAAGTGCTCACACTGATCCCTTCTCCTTGTTTGCTGGTTTTAAGGGAAGAAACTTGCTGTTTAGGAGGAGCAAGAACCTTTAATTCTTCCTTCATCTGGAACGTGCAACTGATTTAAGGGTTTCTTGAAGTTATCTGTACTTAACAGAGGGGTGCCTGAAACGGGTTCTGCTCCCACAGCAAAACCGGATCTCCAGCCCCTGTGGCCTCGTCCAAGCCCAAACTCCACCAGTAAGGTTCTGCTGGGCTTCCAAGCCTAACTGGACAGAAGGAAATAAACCTTCAGCAGCAAGAGAACAAACATCAGCGCAGGAGGATGAAAAACACGAGGGAAGGGAAGAGGAAAATTCCCATCAGCTCCCACTCGGTGAGATCACACACACGCCTCGACTCGTGAAGATGCACATGAAGACCAAGATAGATGTGCATCGATCCCCCTCTCAACCCAGGGCTTGCCTTATTTAATGGAAGACAGCAGAGATAAACCTCTGGGATAAACTAGCGGTGGAAGAATCCATTTCCCCACCAGAGAGAATCAATGATTATCCATTTTCCCTTTTATCCTCCTCGTCGCCCGGCGAATTGGAGCAAACGAGCTAACTGCAGCTCCCATCTGCTCCCCTCCCAGATGTTCCTCCAGCTCCGGAATCCCCGGCAGAGCCTGCACCAAACCTGTTCTGATGGGATTCTCTTGCCAAATTTAAACATGACAGGCAAAGCAGCTTCCCTGGGAATGCTAAATTTAGTGCGGCTTGACCGTGTAACCCACAGAGCCGGCCACGCGGAGGGGCTCCCCCGGGACTCAGCAGTTGTGTCCAGCTCATCTCGAGTTGGGAATACGCTGGCTCGTGGATCTGGAGTAGCACACAGACTCTAATTACTTGAAAGAACACAAGCACAGAATAACAAAGTCTTTAAGCAAGAGCCATGCTGAGAGCTCCGAGGTCCCCCGCAGCACTTTCCCAAATAAAACCCCACATTCGGGGAGGGGGGGAAGGAACACAAAGTGCATTTACTGTAACGCTCGCAGATGAAAAATTGTAATTGCTCTGCCTTGACATCTGGTTTCTATTTCGCTCCCATTCTATCAGGTTACATAACAAACAGATGATGCACCAGAGCCCCGGAGTTCTTCGGCAAGATCTTGCGCGGATTCGGTGTTTACATTCCTCGGCATAAAAATTCAAGCTATGCCACACACACAGGCATGTTCGAGGCAGACAGAGCGCTCGGAGACAAATGAGCAGTTTGCAGAGGAAAAGTGAGACTGATTGGGGAGTGTGGGCGTGTTTTTAATAGAAGATTCCGCACAGAAAATCCTCCGCCGTCCCGATCCAGTTCAGGAATTGAGCCTGCACTCGACGGCGCTCGCAGCTGTGCAGACGCGGTTCACAGGAGCGAGCCACAGGGAGCGCGCGAGTTTACAGCCGGCCGAAGCACTCGGGTGAAGCCAGTGCCAAATCTAATGATGCAAACGCAAATTCCACCCTGCCCTGTTATCTAACCAAGCCTAACCTCTGGGGCCTTCCCCCACCTTCTCATTTGGGGTTGTTTTTTTGGTTTTTTTTTTTTTTAAAGAAAATGGCACTTTTCACTCACTTCTGCCGTCACGGTGATTCACAGCCTCGAGAGCGCGCTGGAACTCGGGCATCCACTCCGCTGACCCTGTCCCCAGACATCACAGGCTTTCTTCTGAGTCAACAGCACATCCTTCCTCAGCAGCAATTCAGGAAGTCGTGCAGTGCTAATAAAGCTGACTCAGCTGAGCACAGGTCCCAGAGAATCCCCCTTTCCCTCCCCAAAACACCGGCACGCAGGAATGAACGCACCAAGAGCTGGAAAACTCGTGGAGCTCGTGATGGTCCGGCGCTTCTCTCTCATGTTTCATCTGCAACAATCCTGAATTATTCACCAGACCAATTCTAACGGAGAATTCTGTTCACAAAGTATTTTCTGTGGTTCACACAAACAGCAAGTGTCCCCAAACTTTAAGTCACCCCCAAGCTTCTCACTGCACATTTAATTGCCGGCTTGGCCTTCTTTAGCTTCACTTTTTGGGTCAGCAAAAGCACTGGATTATCAAGCACCAAAACAGCCGGAATTATAAACTCATCTCACGTATTATTCTACATTCTGTTCTCATTTTGGGCTCTCTGTTTTGCTTCCTAGAGGCCATAAACACCTTGTGCTTCTCGCTGTCAGGCAGGACACTGGTCCAGGTCAACACTCAGCTTCCTAAGGTACAACCCAGTCTAGGACCGGATTTATACCTTCAGGAGGGACCAACTCCCATGGGGACTCGCCAACCTCCCCCCCACAAGTTATTTCTGAAGCAAGCAAGCATGGGACCCTCCCCCAGCTGCAGTGCAAGGGTGTAAAATGTGTCCTGTAAGAAGGTACAAGATCCCTGTGCTGTGTTTGGGAAACGCCTGCCAAGGCTCCCTGCGGATGGGACCTCTCCGAGCAGGAAGTCACTGACATTTAAGCTGGAGCCAAATATGAAAATAATAAAAAGCCCTGATGGCCATTGCTGCAATGCCTGCCCATTTCCAAAGGCCGGTGGCTGGCTTTTCCCCTGATATTATCCTCACACAAATCTGCACACGTCCGCACGCCGTGGTGCCAGGATGACACCAGAAACGGTGCAGGCATTGGTCATGAGCAGGCAAGTGGAAAAATGCCCCAAAATACCAGTTTGCAGGAGGCCTGTTCCTCAGGTACTACAGGTATCTCTCTGCTGCCAGCTCGGACAAACACAAAAGCAAAAAAAGGACATTTTCCTGGTCAGAGAACCACTTCTGGCCACGTCTTAATGAGTTTATCTTTAAGCAGCAAGAAAGCAATTAATGCTATTGACCTAGAAGAAACACACAGCACTAGGTGCATTCCACTTCTTACTTTCCACCCTGGACTAGGTTTGTAGAAAGCCCACAAAGCAGCAGCTTAGGGGAAGAAAGAAGGGAAAAGCACAAAAAAAAAAAAAAAANTGTGAGGGAAAAAAAAAAGGAAAAAAAAAAAAAAAAAAAAAAAAAAAAAAAAAAGGGAAAAAACCCACCAAACAATGCCACCACCTCCCACTGCAAAACTCCAACAACTAAAATATTTAATATAATTCTATATTATAATATTAATATAAAATATATAAAAATATTTAAGCACAGAGGACAAGAGCAAGGAGCAGAGGCAGAGGTGCTGTAGCCAACAGCCCCAGCAGCGAGATCTCAAGGGACAGCAGTTCCTTACTCCAGGGTGTAACTTTACACCAACCCACAGTTTGCTGCTCTTCTTCAAGCATCACAATTAATGTGTTCATTCTTCCGTTCCACCTCCAGGAGATCCTCAGGTGCCCATCCACTAAACCACATCAGGGTTCCAGTCCGTGCTGCCGGGATGTTTACGGCTGGTGAAGGAGTTCATGGATTGTGCTTCGGGTAACTCCTCCTGCTGCTGGGGGGGCAAACCAGGCAGCAAAGGGGTCCTCTCCAAAATCAGAACACAGCCCAGTCAGGGGAGGGATCCCAGGGAGGCCGAGGGATGGGGAGAGAGTTTTAATTCCATGCTTCCCAACACCTGTCTTTAGAGCAGCAAGCGACACTGTGAGGAAGGGGACTGCAAGAGACTGACTCGCTCAGAGGCCGAGATGGAAAAGCTGTTCCTCCAGCACCAAAATTTAAAGTGCTTATTCATCCCTGCTTGTCATCTGTAAGCAAACTACTCCTCCATTCACTACAGACTGGCAGAATGCAAAGGCGTAGCGCAGGAGCCTTCGCTTTTACTATTATAAATGATGCTATTTTTGCCTTTGAGCCTCCGGTATCACAAATCCCACGTCCTTCACATGCCTCACCCCAGCTCCCTGCGCTCTGCTATTGTGTCTATCCGAGCTGGAGGTGTTTTCCTGCCGTAGCTTCACCTGCTGAGAGCAGAGCCGTGCCACGTGCCCGCTCCGTCTACAACCACTCATTTACAGCACGGGCCAATTAATCCGGAGCCACACGTGGCCAGCCGGCCCCGGTGCCGTTTGCGCTGCACGCCCCGAGCTTCTGGCACTCGTGGCACCTCTGGCCACCGGGGAAGAGCTGCCAGGGCCACGCCAGGCACCGCCGGCCAGCCCAAACCCGGCGCGCGCCGCGCGTTCTGCCCTCTCAGCTCTTCCCACCAGCACCGAGGTTTCCCTTCTGCCAGACAAAACATCTCCCGGCTGCCAGCACGCGGCCGGGCTGGCACGGCCCGGGGCGCTCGGCAGAGGCCAGCAGCTCCAAGAAGCCGCGCGGCAAGGCACGGGATGCTCGGAGTGATCCCTCGTTAGATGTTCGTCATGCTGCTCCCACAGCAGCATCTCGTGAGCCCAGTGCTGAGGGGTGAAACACCTCGCACCGCTCAATTCATTTTCCCAGCATCTAAAACTTCAGCTGAAATTACGATCTGGGGACCAGAGACAGCGCAGCTCAGATGCCTCCGAGTGCACCCAAGGCCTGAGCCAGGAGATGTGGAAGCTCCGAGTCAGAAATGTTCTAATTAAAGGACTCAGCAGACGACCGGGGAAAGTGGCCAGCAGCCTGCACTGGTTTCAGTGTGGGAGGAGGAGGAGGAGGAGGGAGGAGAAACATCCCAGGTGGATTTTTCCTCCCTGCATCTTCCCCGTGCAAGAAGGTATCCGTAGTCAGGAAAATTATTAAGTTGGAAGAGGCAGAGCGGTAAATAACACGGATCTAAGCAGATAAATCATGTCGAATTTGCCAATACCGAGAATATATTAACAAACCAAGATGTTATTAACAACTTGCAAACGTGACAAAACCAGCAAAGCTCGCAGACACGATGCAAACACAGGCTTGGTGGGAAACAGTAAGGAAAAATATTAAAGGAGCGAATCCTGAGCATTCTGCCTCTTTCAAAATCTTTGAAAGCTGTCGGTGAGATGGTATCTTTGCCAGATACAATCTCACCAACAACGGTTCCTAAACACTACCTGCTGCTTCTTACTGCAAAATTAAACCAGGTGAGGATTTTGTGGGGGGGGTGAAAAACCCACTGATGTGCAAAAGAAATAGTCCCACAGTTGTTTCTTGCGAGAGGAAAAAGGGGTTTCTAGCGTGACGGAACTCATCTCCCAACACAAGTGTGTCTCATACCTCCGCCTGCTCAAGCCACGAATGTTTATGTGCCTAAACCAACTACTACATCGTTATTTCTGAATAGGAACAAGCTCCCTCTGCAGAGCTGTCTGGCTTCAGGAGCCTGAAGAGCCAACAAGACACCACAGCCACGCTCCTTCATGCCAGCTCACCTTCCCCGGGAGGGAGGGCTGCTGCAACTACAGAACCCAGCTCTGGGGACTGGTGGCTCCTGAGGGGACTCTCCGGCCTGCCTCTCCTGAAGAAAGCAGCCCCAACAGTGAAATACAAACAGAAGTAGGAAGGAAATAATGAATTTTAGAGTCCACGTGTTTCTTGGAACGCTCCCATGGATGGCGACTCCACCACTGCTCTGAGCAGCCTGTTTCAGTGCTCTACAAGGAAAAAACTTGACCTCAGGTGCGAAGGAAGTCAAAGACTCCTCAGTGTGGGATGGGCAGCCCAGAGAGCTCCCAGAACCAACCCTCACCTCCCTGGGGGGAAACAACCACCCCACGCCCCAGCCTGATCAGTGGGCGTAGGGGATCTCCAGCTCCCCAGCACCCAGCTCCTGGGGAGAGGGAAAAGCCACAGCTTCACCCAGCAACCACAGGTCTGTGTTCACCCCAGCATCACTCGGTGCCCCAGCCCAGCACGGCCCTCAGGAATAAACTCTGGCCGGTTCAGACAGGAGGAGCCCGGACAGACACACGGCAGCCACGCCAGGGGAGCGGGAGCTGCTCCGTGCCCGCCGCAGAGCCCGGACGCCACCTTGGCACCAACACCAACGCCTGCCTCGCAGAGAAAAGCAGGAAAAGCCCACGCAGCCTGCGCCCCGGCACAGGCACGGGCAGGCAGCTGCCAGAAAGGCCCTGTGACACAACCACCGCTGCCTCTTCCCGCAACCTCGGCGCCTTGCGGCTGCGCCGGCACCGCCCCGCGCATCGCGCGCCGAGGAATACACAGACTGGTCAGGGAAACGCTTCTGAACCCGTGTTTTCACCCTCAAGCCTCGAGCTCTACGGGGGGGGAAAAGGGCAGGGGGGATATTCTTTGCACACGTTCCGCGTTTTGGCCAAAACACATAAATCTCTTCGTGAGTGTTAGTTCGCAGCTCAAGAGAGGAGGAGGAAGGCCAAGGGAACAAGATGAAAAATCCTAGAAAATACAGGGTTTATCAAATCCCCGCATCAGGCTGAGAGCGAGCCATGCTCTCCTCTCTGGCAATGCAAGTCAACTTTGAGCAGTTTCCTCCTCCAAACAGGTGTTCTACCTCTGGAAGTACTTCCAGACCCAAATGGCCTCGAGGCCTGCCCTTCCAGGGGCCTCCAGTGCTGATCCACTGGCATCCACAGGCCGGGTGTTTTTCAGGGGACAGAAGGAGCATGTGCAGAAGTTTATGACAAAACAAACGTTTTGGTTTAGAGCAGCTACAGCTCTAAAGCTGGCAAAAATAACTGCCAAGAGTTTTCATCCACGGGTGGGATATCGAGGAATTTTCCCCTGCCCCTCCACCAGCAATTTGTGTTTGTATTTAGATATAAATTAAGAGAATAATTTAAAAAGATAAAAAATCTAAATTTTAGAAACATTTCTAAATCGTTCTTATTCTCGAGTCTGCTCAACTGCTCCGTTTAGAGGCAGGGCAGCTGTGGGGGCAGCAATGCCAGTGGGAGGAGGAACGTGCTCCAGGAAAAGCCCAAACGAGCAGTTCCATCAGGCACCCTCCAAGGGGAAACCTCTGGAGGGAACCAGCAGGATCCCTCCCGCTCTGTGACTCAGAAGCTGCCAGTGGATGGTCCCAGCCTCTCCAGCAGCTCCCTCGAGCTTCCTTGCAAGAATCCCAGTGCAGCAGGATGACCCATTTCCCAGGTTTCTGACTTCCCCCCCCCCCACCACTCCCCATTTCCAGCAGCATTCAGCACCCGGTTTGCACAACAGCTGTTCCAGCAAATGGCTTTGCAGAAAGTTTCTTTCATCTGGTGGCTGGAACATCTAAAGATCAAGTCCCTGTTGCCCAATGACTGGGGCAATCATTCCCAAAACATCACGTTCTTTTGCGCAACTGCTATCCACGGTTTCCCCGACAAAAGCAAGCACCAGAACTACCAGTAAAAAATAATTAAAACAAAAAACAAAAAAACCAAAAAACAAATTAAAAAAAAAACAAAACAAAAAAAAACTAAAAGGGGATCTGAGCAAGCAGCTCGACAAGGAGTTGGGAGGTGAAGCAGTGAAAGGGGGGCTGGGAGTCACTGAGCAGAACCCTCGCTCGCAGATACAAACACACTCCTGCTTGCCCAGGAAATCCAACAGATGCACCCGAAACCATCACGTTCCAAGCTGCAGAACAATATCTTCATAGATAGAGTAGAATTCCAGAGGCTAAGAAGTTGAGGAGGGGTGGGGGGCGGGGGGGCAAAGGGCCTTGCAAAACGAACTGCGGCAGCTCCGACACCCCGACCATGCACTCTTGGACTTGACCCCCCTGCAGCTGCAAAACTGGCAACCTCTGGCCTACTTGGGGGCATGTTAGAGTCCAACTGTATTTACGCTGACAGAGACAAGCAAAGGTTGTGACGATTTATTGACGCAAGAGCTATTTTGTGCTCCATGCCAGAAATTAATCAGTGGAGGAGGAGGAATTCTCCTTAAGCGCTTTGGTGAGCTGCTAAAAACAACAGGCTGAGGTCTCCCATGACAAACAGCATCAAAAAGAGAGGGAAAGGGAAAAAAAAAGAATTAAAAGGGCAACTTTCACACAGCAGCTTCTTTAGAAAGACTCGGGAATCAGGCAGTGACTGAGCAGAACTGCCCTGCATAACTTTGCTTGGGAAAAACAAAATGCACAGGAGGAATAAATCAGAGCTTTCCCAAACCTCTGTGAACACAGCCTGGTGCTGTGTTTGTCCAGATCAACCCGTCTCAAGTTTATTTGGGGGAGGTGGAGGTGGTGGTGGAGGTGTAGTGACCCTCCAAGTTGGCTCTACCTGCTGCAATTCCGGATAAAAAGAAGGAAACCAGGGGCAACAGTCCCATCGCCTCCTCGAAAGAGCTACTGCACAGAGCTCCACTTTGAAGGGAAAAAATAAAAAGGAAAAGAATCTTTAAAGCAGGCTGAAGGAACAGCATCAGCCCTACCTGCCAAGAAGGCATCACGATAAACCTGTCAAGAGTTACGAGCCTGCAGAACAGGCCTTGCACCTGCTGGAAAGGAAAAAAAAAAGGAAGGGAAAAAGCCATCTAATGCCAATCAGATTCTTGCTGCTGGCAGGGAAGAGATGCCAGAGCCCTTCTCCTGGGTTTGGTAAGCTGTGAGGATCACATGCCTTCTCCTGGCAGAGGTTCTGTGAGACCACTGGCACCTTAGTTAGAATAGAGCAAGTTCTTGGAAGTTTCAGAGCTTTTTCCTGAAGTGACAGACGTCAAGGATTCAGTACTTGGATGGACTTGTGGAGTTTGGTGTATGGTCTTTTTTACTGTTCTGGGTGATTTTATGACCAGAGAAGAGATGGCTGGTCTAGTTCAGGCTTTTATGCCTTCCCACAGGAGTAGCTCAAGCATTTTCTATATCAGGAGTGAAAAAAAAACGTTTAAAACTGTTTCTCTTTATAGGCAGCATAAAATAAAGGTCACGGTTAACAGAGGAGGTTAAGCCTGCTTGAGCAGAAAGTGCGAGTTATGAATGCTGAAACAGAAGAGCAAAATATAATTCTCAGTGGATTATTTTAACATCACCAGGCTTTAAGGGTTTCCCGCCTGAAAGAACCGCCAATTGATCAGAACTACCGAAACCACCTTTGCAGCAGCAGACAAAAAGCACCTGCCCTCAGGTCTCGGGGCAAAGATCCCACCCGAGGGAGCGTTTCCCATCTCCCAGCTGCTCCCGGCCGGCCGCGGCGACCGCGCGGCCGAACGCCCGCATTGATCCGGGGCTGTTGATCACGGGGTGACACAAAAAGTCATCACACGGCAGTTCACGGACGGCGGTGGCGGCTGCTAAGGAAAAAGTCAAAATCCACAGCGCGGCGCCGCGGGAGGCACGCGGAGCCCACGGCCCCACGGCCCACGTGCCGCGGGTTTGAGCCCAGCCTGCTGGGGTCACAGGGCCGCAGCAGCAGCTGCCTTGGAGGGCAAAACGGGTACCTGAGGCCAGGGCTGGCGCTTCAAAGCTCCCAAAGCACACCTCACTCCCATCACGATTTGCCCCACATTGCTATTTATGTGGTTTGGCAGCACAACGGCTACAAACAACACGATTCCAGAATAGCGAAAGGGTCGGGATTGATTTTTTTTTTTTTTTTTTTAAAAACAAGCAATTTCTTTGAATTCGGCTGCAATTTGTCCAACACCCTGATCCCAGCCCTACCGCAGAGCACAGGGAGTTTCCAGCAGTGCCCTCCACTGCAGGAAACTCTACCTTGCCCATGGTTGGAAAGTTTCTCCTGGAGGAGGGGGTGGCACTGGCAAAGCTGTGCTTGTTCACGGGCAAGTCAGCAAAATAAGTTGTTTTTCAGTGCTGGGATTACTCAGCCCTTGGTACAACCAAAATGACAGCAAAAAAAAAACAACCCCAAAAAACAACCAACCAACCAATAAAAGTAAAATTTCCTTTATCAGCCCCCCACAAAAATCCACATCACACATGAGCAGAGGTTGGGAGGGTGCATTAATGGCTGTTGTCACAATCCTACCTGTCCTTCCCCCCCCTTCCCCAGCTACCCACAGGTGGCTGTGGTCAGGCTCCTGTCTCCCCAGGCTGACCTTGCCCAGCCATGCTGGCAGAACCTCCTCACGCTTGGCAACTCCAGCTTTCAAAACATTTGTTGCTACATCAAAGTGGAGCAGGGCAGCTGCAAACATGGGGAAGGTGAAGTCCGGCCCGTGGATTCCCTGGCAAAGGCCACGCTGCCAGGGTTCAAAGCAAGACCAGCAATGCCCCACTGAACCCCAAACACACTCAGGGGCTCCTGGAAACTCCCACAAGCACTGCTGCCACCAGGGGTGGCTTCCAGCTGAGACAGGAGGGTCTCAGGAAAGCCCACCTGGGGTTATTCCTGTATGGAATTCAGCTTTCGGTAGGTGTGGAGTTCAATATCAGCTTCATGCTTCTGAAAGGCTAAAAACCTGCTTCAAAAATCACTTGAGCAAATCAGTCTATCCAGCCAAGGGGTGACAGCAATTCCCAGGGAGAACCCCAGGAGCTGCTGAGCATCTCAAAGCAAACCAGGGCACTGCAGCTAAAATCTCTCCAGTAACTGATGAGACAACAGGATTTTGATTTTGGTTATGGAAACAAAACCCTTGGAAGAGCTGCTGATGTATTAATTTTAGTTTTTCTTAGCGGAAGAATAAATTGTGTGCCCCATTTCTCTGTAGTTTGACCACTCCACCTGGCCCCTCAAACCTTGCAGGTGTCAAGGCCTTTCTTGCTTAATGGCCTAAACAGAAATAATAAAATGAATAAATAAAAGTGTTAGGGGGGGAATTCCTGGTACGTGGCAAGCTGCGGGGAGAAAGGGATGGGAGAATTAACTGAGGGATGGGAGAATTAACTGAGGGATGGGAGAATTACCAATTCCACAACTTTTCATTCTCCAGTCAGGCACCTGCTACTCCACCTGGCTATCCTCTGACTATTGAGGCAGGTAACAAACTTAATTTGGGGAAGTTTGAGACATAGGGCAAACTGGGGCTGACCAAAAGTGAGTAACAAAAATGTAGTAACCGCACAGAAAAAGGTTTGTCTCCTTTCCAAGTGAGACACAAGGTCCCAAGGACTATCTCAAACATTATTACAGAGTCACCCGCCTTTAAAAGTACGACCTTTTTTATATCCTTTGCCTACCCTGTACTTCATTCAAAATAATCCAGAGCTCTCTGCCTCTCGTCACAAGTACCTGCTTCTCATCTTTGCACTGCGGGAAACATCACAGGCTAAAAAACTTACTTTAGAAACAGGCTTTTAAAGAATTCCTAAGTGCAAGAACTGCATTTAAAGAAAAAGCAGAAATGAGAGGAATGTACCTGGCAGGGACACTGACCTAGCAGGAACTTCAGCTTGAACCCCAAGTTGAAGCACAAAACAATTCTCCTCTTTTGAGGGTACAACAAAACCCTTGCACAGAAAGTCCCAACTATTTGATGCTCCAGAAAGTGAAAACTTCACAGGTTTAGTGGGAGCAGACTTAAAACTTTCAAGGACCTCAAAATGACACCATTCCTAGAGGGAATCCAGGACAGGCTCAGCTCCCACATGGGTAAGAACAGGAAAGAAGCTGGAAGAGGTGTTCTGTCGTGGGCTGGAGAAAGAGAAGTGAATGGAGACACGGCCAGTTCCAATCTGCTGGAGTTTTCAGCTCTTCCAAACAGAGCTTGTTGCTGAGTTTACTCCACAGCCAACCTCAAAGTCCCCCCCAAAAGTGGGGGACCAGACTGCTCAGGGGAACAGCCTCTGAATTCCCAGTCTAGAATAACCCAGTAAAACCAGAGCACCGCACTGGTAAGGGGAAGCAGGGCTCCCTGGAAGTGTCCAAGGCCAGGTTGGACAGGGCATGGAGCACCCTGGGCTAGTGGAAGGTGTCCCTGCCCACGGGAGGGGATGGGATGGGATGGGATGGGATGGGATGGGATGGGATGGGATGGGATGGCCTTTAAGGCCCCTTCCCACCCAAACCATTCCATGACTCTGTGGTACACCACGTCCAGGTGTTCTTCCACACCACAGCCACCAACACCCGCCGTGGCCCAGCCCTGCTAAAGGAGGGCTGGAGTTTACCCCCACAGTCCTCGTGTTTATTTGAAATGATGCTCTTGCCCCCAGATAACTTCCCCAGACAGCCTCATTGCTGCCAGAAAGTAGGTCAGTGTCATTTAAAGCCGCCTTGAAATGCATCTCCACAGAAACTTCTTAATCTTTAAAAAGAGAGCACATCAAATATTTATCGGGCGGCGCAAAACGCTGGGAGACGCTCGCGGGGAGCTCTTCTGCGTGTGCTGCATGAAATGGCTTTCCATGCCTCACTGAGCCGTGGAGCAGGGAAGGAGAGTGGCTGGGTGCAGATAAAGCCCCGTACAAAAGTCCTTATCTGCCCGGCAGATCGCAGTACGTGACTCCCTAACTCGTTCTCCCGGTGGTGCCATGTGATCCCGGAGCTCTCTGCTTCCTCCGGGAGCTCCTCTCAGCCCTAATGATCCCTGCTGCAGATTTTCCCCCCCATCAGCCAGGCAGCTCGTTCTCAAAACTTCAATATTCCTAATTATCAAACATTCAGCGCTGCAAAATGTAGCTGAAATTTGCATCTCTGCAAGAGTGGCTCTGAAGAAAGGATGGAGCATTTGCATTCAGACTGGTTAATTCCTGCAAGATAACATTTCATAAACAAAATGCTTCATTGAACATGGAGATTTTCAGCTTTTACAAAGGAAAGTGAACTTTAAACAAATACAAATCAGTTGAGTGATTAACTTTAAGTGTTTTGGTTTTTTAAAACTAATCTTTATGTATAACTGGTATCAGCAGAACAATCTTTACTGATTAAAGAAGCGAACGATAGTGAAACTCAAGCCAATGAAAATTAAGGGGGGAGGTAGAAGGCGACTGCAAGGAATCATTTAAGGTCAATAAGAGAGGGGGAAAAAAAACCCAAAAACATTAAAAAAAAACCCCAAAACTATAAAAAACCCCCACACCTACTCACAACCCAGTTAGCCTGGGTAAGGTGAGCACCATGGGTTATGTAAGGCAAGTTTAAACCGCGGCCAACCTTAACAGGTTAAGGAGTGAAACTAAAAACACTTTCCCCCGCCGCCCCCCCCCCACCCCAAGCTTTGTCATAATCCTAAATGTTATCTTAATTAGCCTAATTTTCTTAATTATACTTCGCAGCAACCTGAGCCTTCGCAGCACAATTTCAGCGTCTTTTTTCCAGCTTTGTTCCAGCGCTGGAAGAGGCGGCGGCTCCTCTGCCAAAAGCCAAAGGGGCACGTGACGCCTCCCAGGAAGTTTTCTCCCACCTGGGTATTCTTCTTCTCCAAAAGCTATTTCTTTCTTATTCCCTGCGGAATCCTACTCCAAAACACAACCAAAGAGGAGGCAGCGGTGGGGGAAGAAGTCACACAAATCTCAGCCAACTCAAATCTCCCTATTTTTTCACCTTGCTCGGCAAGAAGCCCTCGGTGCCCAACACTTCTCACAAAAAGCTTTGCAGAGTGAAATGAAAAAATAAAAATTAAAAAAAAAAAAGCACAGGGTGGGAAAAAAAAAAAAAACAACCTCGAACCACTTCCATTCACCTACGCCGCAACAGTTTCATGGCACAGCTCCTAAAACGCCCCATTAGTGCTGGGCTTGGAGAAGATTAGAGCAGAAAGCTTGAACCCACTGAAGCAAGGCTTAATAGGCTCTCGAGTTAAGCCAGAGCCTTCCCTTAAACAATGCCCATCATTAGGAATAATTACCTGTAGCTGTATAATCAACGTGGCTATGATAACTGACATGAGTAGTCCAGATGTCATCTTTGGCAAGGGTTGGGAAATATTTCTGCTCCTCATTATACGACTGACTCTTGAAAGAGAAACGAGCAACAAGGACGCCGGGGGTGAAAAGCCACCACGGAGCACTGCAGAATCCCAACCCAACCCTTGGAGATACAACCAGAGCAAGAGCCCAGCCCCCAGGAAGGGCACTCAGATGTCCAACACCATCCTGCCCAGCTGCCACACCCCTGGGTTTTGGTCAGACCACCCTTCTCAGTGCCAGTCTAGACAGGGTTGCTAGAAAAACAAAGCTCAAGCTGATTTCTGGACCTACGGAAACGCTGAGCCAAAGCAGCAGGAAGAGGCAGGAGAAACAAGGGTTTGGTGATGAATTACAGCAGGAAGCAAGGCAAAGCAGCAGCAGGCTTCCACTGCATGGCAGCCCAACCAGGAAGGACATCACCACTTCCCAAAGCCCTGGAGAGCTGCTCCTGAAGGAGCAAAGCAACACCCACGGCTGGCTTTGGACTGCAGGTGGATGTCTAAGGTGTCCCACCACAACGAGAGCAAAGCAGGTGGCCCCAGCTGCCCAGCCTCACTCCTGACACAGGAAAACACTGAAATAACAATTATCCACTATCTGAAGAACAGAGCTCCTGAAAAACATCACTTTGCAAGACGTGTCCCAGGTGAACACACACTGAAGCTCCTGAACTCCTCACAGTGCCAACAGCAAGTTTCAAAATCCAAGAGACTGCTACATTATGGAAGCAGAGGCCATTTTTCTTTTTCTCTTTGATAATCCTGATGATTTTAGAGACTTATAAACTCATTTCAGTTGTGAGGAGAGGGTCAGGTCTACCCCTGCTGCCTGTAGACTGCCTGTAGACTGCAGCTGGGCTATTTATTGCAGGATTTCTTCCCCCACAAATAAGCGGTTCCTTAACTCTTAGGAGCTGTTCTCTGGCTTTTAGCACTTCAGCCTTACTTGTTCACCCCAGCCTGATTAAACTGAAGTCACAGAGTAATCTCTCAGAGGCAGAGTTAAATAAGTCCTTCCACGTGCCTTGTTGTTGTTGGATTATTTGCTTCCCAGCAGCCAGTTCTGTACCATGAACTGAAACAGTGCAAGCACAATTAAAATTCCTCTCACAAAGCTCTGCCTAACACAAAAGTTGCCCCAAACTCCCTAAAAAGAAATGTATGAGGCACCTTCGAGCTGGAAAGCAGGTAACTGAGTAGCTACAGATCCTCCTGACAGACAGAAATGCACAATTTGGTAGTGATGAATCATGCCACAATTTACAAGACACATTAGGGATAATCCCCCAGACAGCATTGAGGTGGATCAATTGACTTTTGTGCCAGCAAAACCATTCCTTCCTATTAAAAAGTACTTTAAAAGTCAAAGAGTTTTCTTAACTATCAATAAAGACACCAGCAGAACCGTGCCCGCTCCTTGGAGGTACACTCCATGTCGTTAAGGCTTCATCAGCACGGATTTAACAAATTAAACAGCTGGTTAATGACTCAGAAAACACCGACAATTAGAAACTCAAACTTCAGAACAATCGGAGCCCTGAAACGGTGGAACTTCCTTGTGGCTCTCGGTAAGAGCAACACCACTTCCCACCTTCACACGAGGTTTGAGCCGAAGCCGGACACGGAGGGGGCCTGGGTGGTCATTTCAGCACGACCAAAGGCGTGTCCGTGCAACAGCAAACCGCGTTTTGGCGTGGCTGCCGGGACTCCGAGTGGCCCTGCCCTTACCTGGATGGCTTTGGGAGCTCATTGCTGGCAGTGTCTAGTCCTTGGGAGAAGGGGTTCGAGACAGGTCGGGTGCCACGGGAGTAACAGCAGCTCGAAAGAGCTCCAGTGCTTCACCAATACATAGGAATGGCAAGTGGGGGTTAAATCATGGCCACCTTGTAAAATCCAGGGCACAGTGACATGCTGAGTCGTGTGGGAAGTAATCCAAGAGGGTGGCAGAGTGTCTTCCAATGGCTTTGAAAGTGGGAACCTGCAATTAAAGAAAAAGATGTCTGCGTTAGCAAATTAAGATTAACAGCCATTTAAATTGTACATTATATAACCTATTTATCCCCTAGATTAAACTACAATGCTATTTTAGGCATTAAGGGCTGCAGAGAGAGTAATTTTCAGAGTTATAAACGTTACTTTGATTAATAACCATAAAGATGCAGATTAATACTTAACATTATTAAAAAAAAAAAACAACAATTAGATAAAACAACTTTCCAACGACACATTCAAGTCTCAGAAACCCAAAATTCCATGTTAATTCTCATCCTCCAACAGCACCATATGAAGCCACTTCAGTCCAACAGCTTCCATATTTTAAAAGCCATATGTATGAGTGGTAACTGTACTTCACGCATCTGTTCCCCAAAGAAGTCTAAAGAAAAATTCCTCGGTGCCAAGAAGTGGTCTTGGAGCAGGAAGGAAAAAAACCCACACAATCAATTCCACTCCCACTCTACCCAAGCCTCCAGCAGATTACTAAGAAGCAGCTCCATACTGCCCCAGGGGAAAAAAAATATCCACCATTCCCAATTATTTTGAAGCTGTGTATTAGAGGGAGGGAGAGAGAACAGAGGAGAAATAACCCACAGAGTCAGCAAGCCCTGCCCCCCAAAAAATGGAAGTGTAGAAGCAGTAGATGCCCTGGCTTGGAGAAAGCCCACCTGAGAGACCCACGCTGACCCAACCAGCCACCCTTACACCAAAACAACCTGCACAAGTTCCGTTTCGGGCGGGGTCAGGGGTGGTTTTGGCACTATACCAAGTGACATCCAGTACTTCCCACCCCTGGAAGTGCACAAGGCAAGGGTGGATGGGGCTTGGAGCAAGCTGGGCTAGTGGAAGGTGTCCCTGCCCGTGGCAGGCGGTGGAATGGGGTGGGCTTTGAGGTCCCTTCCCACCCAAACCACTCTGGGATGCTGGGATTCCCGAGCATCCCTGTTTTACAGGCAGGGTGTCTCAGGGGCTCTGCCACTGGCACAAGCTCCCAGCCAGCGCCGCTGACCCAGATTAAAGCCAGCGGTGCCCTTCGTGCAGAGCATCCCACAGCCGCAGGCGATTTCCCTTCTTCGCACCATCAAACACCACAAAACCAGCAGCCCAGCCCTCCCGGGGACCGGGGCGAGGTGTGAGCTCCTCCTGCCCGGCCAGGCATCACCCAGCACTGCCACCCCAGCGCTGGGGTGAGGTCACCCCGCTGGCAGCAGCCAGCTCCAGCCCATCCCCACGGATCCAGCTGACTCTGCTCACCCCAAACTGCTCGGGCAGCAGATCCCAAGGAGTGGTGCCCTGCAGCAGCGCCGGGGCGGGGGATGGCTGCCATGGGAGCTGCCATGGGACCTGCTCCAGCCTTGCACAAGGAGCATCTGTCCACAGCGTGGCTGCGCCGTGGCAGTTCAGGCAGTGCTAGCTGTTCCTGGAAGAGCTCTTAGCACACTCGGATTCGTGTGTTCCTTTCCAAGAAGCAAAACCAGGTCTGAGGCTTCCGACACCGGCACAGCGGCTCAGGATGGGCTTGCTGAGGTTGCTGCCCAGACGTGCAGGAAAATGCTGAGCACAGTCCCTTCCTTGCTGTGCTTCATTAAAAGCCCTCTTTAATTGGCTGTTTCTCTGCAGCCCAAGTGTCTCAGCATCACCACTCTCCAAGTTCCTCTCTGCCCATCTTGCATTCTTGGAGACCTGGAACGCGTTCCGTGTTAAGCGTCAAATTCGAGAGAAAATCACTTAAATGTCATTTCTAACCCCTGCAGGTCTCTGCCATCCTGAATGTTCAAGATGTTCCAGTCCCATTAATCAGCACATCCTGTTAAACAGAGCTGGGTCAGCTTAGACCTGGCATTAGCAAGATACTAACATAATTTATTTCCATTAAAACCAGCAGGTACTGTTGTAGCATAAGCCATCTCAGCTGTAGAAAAGAAGGATTTGGAGTGGAGCTACCAGATCTCCGTGTCCTCATTTTCCCAGCACAAGAATGAAAATGTGAGTGTGAACAGTGGAAAGTTTCCCAGAGAAAATGGACTGAATGAATAGCACCAAATCCATTCAGCAGCACCACCAATCTATTCCTACTTCTGCCCCATCCCTGGGAGTCTCCAATGCCAGGGGCTTGGAGCAGCCTGGGATAGTGGGAGGTGTCCCTGCCCATGGCAGGGGGTGGAATGAGATGGTTTTTAAAGTCCCTCCCAATCACTCTGTGATTCCATGGCTCTTTCCAGGACACAGCAGTCATGTCCCAAATTACCTCCCCCAAAACTCTAATTTTCAGGTAGCCCTTGCACTGATCTCAGTGCAGACCAAGAGCCACTGCCAGGCCTCCACCCACAACAATTCTTCTGTAAATTTGCTGTTTCGCCACTATCTCAAGGAAAACACTCCTTAAATTAAAAGAAGCGAAACGCTGCCTATCCCTCTGCCTCGGACATCTGGAGGTCTAGAGGGTTTTCCACGCAAATTATCTCGCTGGAAATAAAATAAGATTAAAAGGAAAAACAAACCCCAGTTTGTTTAACTTCTGCTCCAGTGCCTCCCAGGACAAGGGCGATCACCTCCGGCCCGAGGAACAGCGAGTGCACCCCGAGCATCATCCCAGAGGCACATTCCCCTCGGGCACGGGCACCGCTGGCTCAGGGCCGCCTGCCCACTGCCAGCCCACACGCAGGAGGAACCCAGAGCCCGCTGCCTTGGCCAGACGGCTCACAGCAAGGCTCACCCCCGGTTTTGGGGGGCCAGGGGCACATCAGGCTCCGCCGGGCTCCGGCTGGGAGCAGGGACGGGCACAGCCGGCCGGAGCGCGCCGCGAGCCCCGGGATTACCTGCTGGCCACGGGAACTGGCCTGGCAGACAGCGGGCAGGGCCACGGGGACCGTGCCAGGTTTGGCACGTCCCTGGGCACGCAGCAGGGGAAGGGCTCGGGAGAGCATCCACGGACAAGGCGGTGCGGAAAGTGCCGAGCGGAACTGCAGGCTCAGACCAGCAGGTGTGTAAAACGTTATTTAATCAGCACTGGGAGCATCAAGCTTCCTGCCTTGCAGGAGAGTGGTTCAGAGTCTGGCCACTGCTGGATTTTTAAAAAGCTCGGGAACAGGAGGAGCACAAGGAACCACTTAATGCCTGTTTATTTCAGCCTACTGCTGGCAGGGCACAACCGAGAGCACAGGATCCCTAAAACCACGGGGGCTGGTGCACCAGCAGCTGTACCCTCATCACACCCCTGGACCAGAGGGTGGCCGCGGTCTGAGAGTGCTGCCACCTGATCTTTAAGGTCCCTTCCAACCCCTTATGGTTCTGTGATTCTGTGGCAGCAGGAACGTTCACCTCCCTCCTCCCAGCCCCTTCCAGATGTGCCCCTGTGCCCGTCACAAGTCCAGATGTGCGGCAACCCCCTCCTGATAGCCGCCACAGAACTTTATTTACAGAGCTCGATTTTTCAGAGCTTTAATTGCTCTTCAGCCCAGATAAGAATCTTGGCCTGGGGCTGAGGTTCCAGGGCTGAGTCAGCCGGGTTGCTCCGGGACCAGGAGCTCTGATGGCCCGGCTCTCTCTGACACAGCAGCAGCACTGCTGCCAAAATCACTTGGAGCCCTCGTTTAAACAAAGGGATGCTAGGAGACCTTCCACGTCCTGGCACTCCTCTAGCAGCACGCCAGCACCGTGGGGTTTGCTCTCCAAAAGCCACGGAACCACCACCACCACCACCTTCCAAAAGGCGTCACCACCGATCCTTCCGCCTGGCACCGATCGATTGCGACGGGATGGTTATTTTTTATTCCCCCAAAATTACCTTCCTCGCTGCACTTAGGAGCAAACAGCCCCGAGTTTAATCCCACGTGCTCCACGTAAGATGCCAGCCTCACCCTGATGTTTCCAGCCTGCAAACAGCCCGACGCTGCAGCACACACCGGCCTGAAGGGAGGCACAGCCTCTCTCAGAGCTTTATTGATTGCATCTCTCCTTCGACAACAGACCCTGCACTTTAACCAGAGGGGGCAAAAGCTGCCTTTTGCTTTTCAGGGCTTGTTTATAAAATACTGCCAGTACAGGATCCATCCATGAAAAGAGGAGGAGAGGAAGAGGCTTAGAGGTGCCTGAAAACAATTCACTGTGACCACAGGAAGATTTACTGCGTCTTTGTTTAGAATGATGGAACGGCTTGGGCTGGAAGGGACCTCAAAGCCCATCTCATTCCAAACCCCTGCCACGGGCAGGGATGCCTTCCCCTAGGCCAGGCTGCTTTTCTTAGAGCAGAGCCAGTGTGAAACAGCCTCCTGCACTGATCTCCCCTCCAAGGACCCCATTTCCCAGCCACCACTTTGCAAGGTGACAAAAAGAGTGGCAGTAGTCCCCAGGACCCCCACAGCCCTCTGACAACGTCCCCTCAACTCCTGCTTCTCCAGCAGAATCACTGGATCTGTCGCAGCAGAGCAGCTTTCCCAAGCACTGCCCACTTCCAGAGGTGCTGCTTTTCCTACAGTTCCAGCAATACTCAGACCTCTTCCAGGAAATGTGTTTGCAAGCCTCAGACACCATCGGACACCCCCTCAAAGAGTTTGGAGTCTCAAAGCAGTTTTCTGTCTCTAAACACACACTGTGAGAATAACAGGTGACACTGTAAAATCTACCACCAGCTGTGGCCAGAAGAGCAACCAGAATATCATGGAATAATGAAGTATAAAACAGAGGAGTGAATTTGCCTCTGCGTTAGCCCAGTTCCTCCAAAACCACGCATACTTTGTGCAGATCTGGACATCCCCCATCCTTTTCCAAGTACCCAGCGTAAGAGCTTCAAAAGGGCAAGAAAAACACCATCAGAGGCATGGTACAAACCCCTCATGCAGGTGGAGAAGATGATAAACCTGCAGCCCAGACAGAGGTGACTTAGAGATATCACAGTGATGCAGAATCATTATTAGTACAGACAAATCACTGATCGTTCTGCTTTCCATCTCTTTCTTTCAGAGCTAGGAGTTTTTCCTCCACTTTCGCTGGGTGAGAGGTGGAGTGGACCCAGGGGGAAGGGAAGGTATTGGAAAAAAACCACAGTCTGAAGCGTGCTCTCTGCATTACCTTCTGCTCCTTAGCTGCACTGAGAAACTCTGACTTGGGGTGCTGGGAAAAGCAAAAGTTCTCCTGAATTCCAAAAGGAAATGGACACATTTCTTATGACAGAGGACCAACACCAAGTGCTTCTGCACGAGGCCAGGAAACCCATGGGACAAGTCCCTGTTTGAGAAGTGTCACCACGTGCATGTCCTCTTGTGAAACGCCTCCCAGTGTACACCCTCCTGGATGCTGCTGGAGTACGTGGCACTCAAGTATTTTTAAAGACCTTAAAAAAACCTTAAAATCTCACCAGGACATGAACCTACAGTCACCAAACCAACCCAGCTCTGCTTTGTCCCACACAGACGTGGCAGCCCCGTCTCACAAAATATAAATTCTGCTCTGTAAAACTTTCTGTATTGCACTGAAATCACGCATCAGCTTCTTTCCAGTTTCCACACCTGCACTCAGTAAGTTAAGGGAAATACTGGCAAGTGGAAGTGCTGACACAAAACTCAGGAATCTCATGGAAGGGGGACAGGGAGCACAAGCAGTGTGAGCACTGCAGCCTTCACTACAGTTGGAGCTGTGCAAGGAACAATTAAACGGGAAACCCAACAGCTGCTCTGCAAGGGAACACCAGGCACAAACATGCCCCGGTGAGGAGGATCCAGACTGACCAGTCCAGCCCTCTTTGCCAGGACACCCCATCTTTGCCAAACCCGGCGCTTCCCTGCAGCACCAGAACCAGAGGTGCCTGCCTTCGAGATCAAAAGCTCAGCACGGCGACTCAAACGCACAAAGCACCTCGGAAACACCAGCCAGCACTTCAAGGAATCAGCCCCCGGTGCATTTGTTTAGCAAATGCTGACATTTCCCTGCCAGCCATCACAAGAGGCTCTCACATGACAGCCCAGAGCAGAACAAACATCGCGCTTCCGCCTCTCCCTGGAACCTCCGCGCTGCAGCTCACACACACGCGGTGAAGGTTTGCTGCTTGTGTGCTCCCACCAAACACCGTGACCTTGTGGCAGCTTCTGTGCGGTGACACGACCAGACAGAGATTCCACCTCCAAGCACGTTCGTGCTACGTGTTCAGTTATAGTGTGTGCGCACCCAGGCTCCAGGAATAACCAGCACCTGCTCTGGACTTGCCCGGCTCCTCCAGGAGCTGCAGTGCCTTCCCAGACGGTCCCTGGGAGCTGCCTGGGGAGCAATCCTGCCATTATTCCATAAGCAAGTCCCTGCAATGTAAGCAGTGCCACACGTGCACTGAAGCCACCGTCAGAAACCAAACGAACAACAGCCACAAATGGCAATTCACTGTTAACTAATTATGAGCTGCTTTATTAACACGGAACTAATCCACAGCTATGGAAGGGCAGCAAACCTAGGTGGAAGTAATTAATCTAATTACACGTAACAGAAATTCCCCATGAAAATAACAAAGAGAAATGCTTTCTACAGGTTCCCATCCTTTTGCTTCTTATTGTCAAGGAACGCTCCACAGCTAATTTCCAGGGCACACAGATTCCCTGAGTAAAGATGCTTTTCCCAGGCTCTTCTCAGTTGTGTCTCAAAGTCAGGTGCTCAGACTGATCTCTGGTGGCAGCCCTGTACTTCAGCTCTGGAAATCCAAGCACTGACACACCAGCCCAAACTGCACACGTGGCATCTCAGTGGAAGTGAAGACACCCTTCGCCCGTTTCAATGTTAAATTAACACAAAACTGACGTTACTGAGCTCACCCCTGGCAGTATTTCCCTGGCTAAGTTTCAAACTGAGGAAATCCCTCATGGTACCTGGTACAGACACTTTTGCAGATCACCACCCTGACCAGCACCTGCAGCTGCTCTGAAAACCAAAGGTGCCTCCACAGCCTAAAAACAAAAATCTTCTGGTGGACACCCAAAGCTCCCAAAGTTCTGTGCCCCTTCTCCTTCCCTGCTAGGAGCACACAAGAGCATCCACACGATTTCTGCTTCCACAGATTTCACAGCAGTACCACTGGGTAGATCTCTCATCAATTTTCAGACAAATATTGATGTCAAGACCACTGCAGGTATCCCGAATACACAGAGAAGCAAAATCACTTTGGGAACAACCAAGTGCATGAGGAGTGAACCTAAATCCTCCCATGCATCACCCACGACTCTGAACAAAAGATCCCGAGCAAATCTGGAAATACCACCTCATGTTCACTCCGTGGGAGCTCCAATTTAAAGTGGCCAACAGCTTGGAAATTATTTTTTTCGGAGTCAAGCAGGAGGAGCTGCAGATTCAGAAACGCAAGCGACGGTTTGAAACCTGGGACCGTGCGGATCTGCGGGGATGCAGAGCCCTCCTTGACTAGCAAGACTCTGGCAGAGGGTCTGAAAGAGCAGGATGCTCCTGAGCTCGATCCAGCTTCTCAGCAAGAGCAGCAAGAACAAGCAGTCTCACAGATGGATCCGCGTGGGAGGGAGAAAGGATAAAAGTCTGCCTCGGGAGCCTGTTCCAGCTGCTACCGGAGCCTCGCAGGAGTCGGCACAAATTGGGCAGAGCTACCTATAAAAATCTACTGGCTTGGCTTTTTCTGAAGCCCTCTTCTTTCCCAGTTCCATGTTTTTCCTCCATCCTACTACTTCCACGTTCGCAGGAGCCCAAATGAGATGGCTGGAAGTAGTGCTTGACAGAAGGTGAATGCAGACTGGGAGTTTATCCCGTTTCTTCGTTCCTGCCTCGCAGATCCCCCTCGCTGCACGCACCCAGGGGCAGAAAAACCAAAACTCCTTTGAAATGCTTGGCTGAGAAGTGATTAAAAATGGAATATTCGAGGCCAGGTTGGAACCTGAACCAGTGAGGGTTCCCCCACTACTCCCCATGCCAGGGGGGGTGGAACTAGGTGGTCTTTCAGGTCCCTTCCGACCCAAACCCTTCTGTAATTCCATAATTCCATATTCTTTTCATCCAAAACCCCCCTAACAACATTTTCAGTGCCAGGAAGAGGTTGTGTGGCCGGCAGACAGGGACCTCACCTCACTGGCTGAAAGCAATTCCTTACCTGGGGTTGTTTTTCAGCTCCTCAGGTAGGCAAAGGCAGAGAGGAAAACATTTACCTTTTCTCTTCACGTGCTTGAGCTGTTCCAGCCACATCTGAACTCCTTGTTCCTTCTGACAAAGAATCAGAATTACTGGTCACTAGCTGTGCCTAACCCATCTGGTCTCCCAGCATAAAATAGCTGAGTACATGTGTCATCAATCACTGCTGATTACTTCATTAACTTGGAAAAAGAATATTGACTTTTTTTTTAAAGAACAAACATTGTTTAAGGTCAGCCTAGTTCTCTCCCTTTTTTTTTCTTTTTTTTTTTTTAATTGAACGCTATCTGATTACCAAGAGAAAATAATTTGGTCTGAACACTCAAGCAAAGCCTGCCACACAACTCGTGCAGTTCTTTTGTCTGGTGAGACATTTCCTCAAGTCTTCTTCTGGAAGGGCCAGTTTGATCCAGAAGCTTCGTGCTGCTCTCCAGTGCCCCCGCTGCCATTGCCACCTACTGCCCCCGTGGCTTTGGCAGTCCTGACCTTTGTCATGCTCTGGGACAGAAACGTGCCCCAAGGTCTCCACAAACACGTTGCATCATCACCGTGGACACTCAGCCCTCTGCTGTCGGCTGCAAAACAGTGACACAGGGAGGGATCACAGCGCTCTGCGCGTTCCCACCGGCAGCGGATCCACCTAAAACCACTCGGGAGCCACACAGCGCCATGCAAAGTTCCCCCCTGGACTGCCCCCTGCTCCAGAGACTCACTGGGATCACCTCATGTCCCCAGCACGAGCTCACCTTCTTTCCAGGTCCCTCTCCGCACCTGCCCACGGAGCCTCGTCCAGCCGCTCTCTCTGGAGGAGCCACTCTAACCCAGTGTTCATCACCTCTTTTCATGCCTCAGTTACTGGCTCAAACCCTGTCCACCTCCAAAAAGCCCTTTTGTTTGAGGGCATCCCGTGTCACTCCTGTCCCCAGTATCCCGTAACTCTGCCCCCCAGACCCGGGCTGTGCTTCCCAACCCCTCTGCAGGAATGTGTGCGGAGCTCAACCGTCGGCCTTGGCCGATGCCCAGCTCAGCAGGCACAGCACACCCTCACCCACAAAAGCTTTGGGATCCCAGCACGGGTTCCAGAGTTTACGTTTCTGCGTGTTTCATTGCTCCTGTCTGGCACTGAATGCCCATGATGATACCAAAACACTGCACTTCCCGCAGCCACCCAACCGGCCAGACCCCAGTCCCAGTGAACTGCACGGGATCGTGGAATCCCAGAATGGTTCGGGTTGGAAGGCACCCGAAAGAGCATCTCATTCCAACCCCAGCGTGTGGTGCCACGCTGCCATTTCTCCTTTTAAAGGCTCTGGTTTCCTATAGCCAATAAAAGTGTCTTACAGCGTACGAGCGCGCTGTGCATTTGTGTATCTTACTCAAAGGAACTTTACCTAAATCCAAATTTTACGTATGAGCGTGAAGGATAAAGCACCAAACAGAAAGCAAGAAATCACAACTTCGCCTTTCAAGTGCAATGTAATTTGCTTTTATTTGCTGGGCAAACCTGCACCCGCTCACGGCATCCCTCTGCTGACGGGACCATCCCTCAGGACACAGGGCACTCCCGGGCACCCTGCTCAGCCCCTGGCTCCTCTGCCAAAGCTGCTGAGACTCCGAGCCCTGGACTGCTGGTCACTGAACGGGCAGGAATCCCCACGGGAAGCTGAAATAAATCGATGGCTTTATATTCACGGGGGGTTCCACATTTTCGGGTTTTAAATCGCAAGTAACATTTTCCAGCCACATCCACGGCCAGGACAGAAAACCAAGTCAGTCACCACAAACCTGTCAGTTCCTCTGTTGTACCCCTCTGAACAGGGTTACATTTTTCATTATCAGCATCCCCCTTTAATGAAAACTAGAATCTTCAGGCAAATATTTCAGTCTTAAAAGCTGACAAGCAAGAAAGGCAAGGAAGGAACAACCGGCACTCTCAGACTCCAGGGGGTTTCAGGTTGTTTATTACATATTTATGTGGTTTCTAACACCATCAAAACCAAAAAAGAACAAAACCCTTTAAAGAAGTACCTGCAGGTTACCTTGACAGACAAAGGCCAGCAAACTCTTGGGAATTTACTTTCCAGGTGTTGCTCCCAACGTCACAGTGGTTCCTTAGCTCGGCGTGAAGGAAGGGCTCCATTTACTTTAGGATTTACACCACATTTTATGTGACCCATTTTGCCTGTTTGCACAATGTGAACACAGCAAGGCAAACTGGAATTGTTCTTTGAAATCAGAAAACTGGACTGTAGAGCCACACAAAACATTGGAAATATTTCAAGGACTGACCCAGCACCTGCCACGGGGGATTTTTAAGGTATGTTTTAAAACACTGGCAGTCACCAGTTGGAAAGAGGCTTCAACTCTGTGTCCTCAGGGAAGCCTAACTCAGGGTCTGGGTTGGAAGGGACCTTAAAGCCCATCCCATTCCCTCACCCTGCCATGGGCAGGGACACCTCCCACTGTCCCAGGGTGCTCCAAGCCCTGTCCAACCTGGCCTTGGACGCTGCCAGGGATCCAGGGGCAGCCACAGCTGCTCTGGGCACCCTGTGCCAGGGCCTCCCCACCCTCACAGGGAACAATTCCTTCCCAGTATCCCATCTAGCCCTGCCCTCTGGCAGTGGAAGCCATTCCCTGTGTCCTGTCCCTCCATCCCTTGTCCCCAGTCCCTCTCCAGCTCTGCTGGAGCCCCTTTAGGCCCTGGAAGGGGCTCTGAGGTATCTCTGGATCCTTCACTTCTCCACGTGAACACCCCTACTTTCCCAGCCTGGCTCCTGAGCAGAGGGGCTCCAGCCCTGGGAGCATCTCTGTGGCTCCTCTGGACTCTCTCCAGCAGCTCCACGTCCTTCCTGTGCTGGGCCCCAAGGCTGGTGCAGCTCTGCAGGTGGGGTCTCACCTGAGCAGAGCAGAGGGACAGAATCCCCCCTCCCCTGCTGGTCTCACTTCTCTGGATGCAGCTCAGGGTCTGGGGGTTTGGGATTTCTGGGCTGCAGAGCGCTTTGCTGGGTCGTGCTGAGCTTCTCATCCACCAACACCTCCAAGCCCTTTGTGGCTTTTCACACTAAACAGCACAGACAGAATATTCCTCCCTGACGCTCGCTCCTCTTTCAGGGTGGGAATGAAGCAAAGTAATTTACACCTGCTTTTGTCCCTCTTCAGCCTTTTAGAACATCAAAGCCCAGTCTTCGGGGTCTTTTATTCACTTTCCTGGCGCTTGGGATTTTGCACCTTTGCATGCTCCTAAATCTGCTCCTGTAACTTCTGGCTAACAGCTCCAGCTTCCGCGCCAGGAGGAATTGCTTGGCTCTCAAGATAAGCTGCCATTAGTCACCAAAGCTCTGCTCTGCAGAATCTCCTCTCACCTTATCACCTGCTGCTTGGGATACTCTGAAATAAACGAACAGGAAAGAATACACGGTGAAAACACAACAAATCCAAAGACTTTGCTTGTGTTAATCTGGATACATCTTGTGCCTGACTGGAGGTTGTACTGAGGTGGGGTTGGTGTTTTCTCCCTGGTAACAAGTGACAGGACAAGAGGAAACAGCCTCAGGCTGTGCCAGGGGAGGTTAACGTTGGATATTTAGAAAAATTTCTGCATGGAGACAGTTGTCAGTCCCTGGGCAGTGATGGAGTCCCCATCCCTGGAGGGATTGAAAAGCCATGTGGATGTGGCACTTGGGGACGTGGCAGTGCTGGGGGAACTGCTGGATTTGATGATCTTAAAGAACTTTTCCAACCTAAACGACTCTGTGTTTCTACGTTACGTTACGGCAGAGGGGACAGAAAATGGCCTGGCAGCCAGCGCCTGCAGCCGCCTCCGGCCGAGTGCAGCCCCTTCCCGAAGGAAACCGTGCCCAGCCACAGCACGCTCCGGCACACAGACACCTCCTCGGGATGTCAGGCGGCTGAGAATTCACACTTCAGCACCGGTCTTACGTTCGAGCAAAGCGCGGGGCCGCCGCAAAGCAAAAGCAAGTCCCATTACCTCAGAGCGCTCGGCATGCAAAGCACACTCCGAGGCTGGGGCGGGGGGGGAAGGAGATTGCAGGAATTTTTTCCTGAAATGGAATGGGGAGATAAGATCGAGTGAAAAGGAGCAGAGGCTGCTGACATATCTAGACTCCCAGAAGCCAGTAAATATGCAAATGGGCTGCCAGTTCTGCCAGTAACACTCAGAACCAACTTTGATTCTGCTAAAATACAGCGCATTAAACAAGCGAGATAAGCCCGGCACTGAATCCACACGGAGCAGCTCCCTTTGACCAAGACAGCTTTACTTCTCACTCCAGGAAATCCTGAACAAAGCTTTCTATTCAAAGAGTCTCCACTCTGACTATCACAGCGTTTATGAATAACTTTGGCCATTTACCTTTTCCTAGTCTGATTTGCAAGTACTATTAAAAACTCTACATAAAGCCATAAACCACCCTGGAAAAGCTGCATGCATCCAGTCCCAGTCACAAACCCTTCCCCAAACCAGGAAAGGCCTTGTTGCCCTGAAGCCACAAACAGCAAATTTCACACGAGATGTCAGAGAGGAGAAAGGAAAGGGTGTACTGAATGTGCATCCCTGGAGACACAGGATATGGAGCAAGAACTGAAGTTGATGTGACCTGATAGCAATGATACACTCAGGAGATGATAAAGGCATTCCCTGGACATCCATCTGTTGTCCTTGGGGTTTGGACAGGCACAGCACGCAGAAGTAGAGATATGTGAAAATATTAAATATAGACATGATTTGTTTTCATATATATGAAGTATATACGTGTGAAATAAACAGATGTCTACTCAAACACCGGAGGCAAAGAAAGCATTTCTTATTTTCACTCCGTTTTATCTGCCTACCACCTCTGAATCAGCGAGATGAGCTCAAAGGCCAGTGCTGGCTACAGTCTGACACACGCATTTTGCACATTGCTAAGCAGGAGCACAAGCAGCTCTCCCCTGCCACGGCAGGGGCTGAACTCAGCCTCGGTAACCGGTTTCATTCCATGAGGCTGGTCCCTAACAGAGGGAAAACAGTACAACCTGCAGCCCTCCTCGACAGCCCCTGGCTGCCCTTCCGAGACTCCAGCACACAGGCAAGAGCATCGAGAACTTCGAGCAACTGCCAGCATCAGAAAATAAGCACGTACAGAAGCTAGGAAGACGTAAAAAATAAAACCCAGACCCTTGCAGGCTGAATAAGCCTCCCACGTGCGGCACAATACAACAGGAACAATTTCCCCAGCAATGCCAGGCACCGCGGGGAGATGAAAGCAGGCTCCAGCTCTCCAGGAGCAGGACCTGCAAGGCAGCAAGGTCCTGCAGGAATTCCCAGGAGTAGGAACCCGTCCCCGAACCTGTGGCCAACACAGCAGAGAGCAGTCCAACAGGAGGTGGCTGGGGAAGGCTCCCGGGGCTGCAGAAGGTTATGACAAAGCAGGTTTGCTGGCAGGGAGGAGAAACAGAGACACGGACAGGGGCTGTGAGGGCCTGCTCCAGGAGGGAAGAGCCTCGGGAAGAGGGAACAGCCCAGCAGCTGGGAAATGCCAGCCCAGGAAACACCTGTGCTCACCTGAGCTCAGTCGCAGCCAGCCCCTGGCAGGAGAACACCAGGAGCTGCCCTCAGTCTCACAGCCACGCTCGCTGGCTGGCTCCAGCATATGCTCAGAATTCCCTCATCCCTATTCCGAGCCTGCCATAATTCCCATTTTCGCTGCCAGGGCTAGGAAGGAGCCTCAGAGCTATATGCTGAGGCCCTGGAATTTAAATATATGATAACACTGTAAATAAAAGGAAACAAATTCCTTAAGGAAAACCTTTTCACATGCCAGATCAGTTCCCAATAGTAACTGCTCTGCTTTGACAAGAGATAAATATTTACAGTCTGAAACAGAGAACACCTTGTGCTGCAATACTGGAACGCAAACCTTGTCAGTCCTGGTATCCTGAAGAGAGGGTTTTGATATTTTAAAGAAAAAAATTAGAACTGAACCCCCAAGCTGAGCACTTAGAAGCACACACACATTATTGTGCTCATTTACCCCACCAAAACAAAAACCTGAAGGTAGTCACACAGAGAAATTGTCAAACATGCTGAATCCAGAACAGATTTTCTCAAAAGGAGACCTCATCCCCCAGGGAATGCAGACAGTTTACAGCAAAAGTCTAAATTATTGCCAAGAATATGCTGCTTTTTTTTATTTATTTAAATGTAGTCTAAGTTGCTCCTCTTAGACATTCCTCTAGCGAATGCAGACACCGAAGGTTTTTCTTACTGGAGCAAAAAGGCAGCAAGGAGGATCAGATGTCCACACCAAACTCCTTGGATTGGGGCATCCCACCCCAGGAACACCCTCACGAAGAGGGCAGAGAGAGCCCAACAGCTACAGCCTGAGCTATCTCTGAGCTTCCAGCATGACTCCCAACCCCGGGGCTGATCGGCTCCTTCCAGCTAAGGAAAGAATGTGGGGAATGTCATTCATACTGGCACTTGGGAAGTGTGCAATGGCTGGGTGTCCCTGTCCCAGGGAGGGCGATAAGCCTGGTGCAAGGAGATGCTCTCATTTCTGCACGGCTCAGGTTGCTCACGTTTGCTGCCATTTTAAACCAGGTAAACACCTCATTAAGCATGAGTGCTTTTTTTTTCTTCCCCCTGCACTGTCTGTGCAGTCCAAACTCCCGTTTCTACCAGGACCTGCACGAGGCCAGCCTGGCTGAGCTGTTACACGACAGGATCTCATATCTGAGGTGCAATTTTCCTCACCCAACTGCTGCTGGGGCTTTTATGGCCCGCTCCCTTTGAAGTGGGGCAGCCCCAAAGAGTTCAACGTCTATACCTGCCACTCTCAGCCTCCTTACTTCCTTCTCCCCTTCCCAGGGAATTATTCCCCTGTGCAGAACTGTCCTGCCTGGGCCTGGCTGCTGCCAGGGCCGGTGCTGCTCCCTGATCCCATCCCTGCAGTCAGCCAAGCCTTATGTTCCGTGCTCGAGTTTGCTCCCCTGCTTCCAGCATCCCTGCACAGCAGTTTATTTTTAGACCAGCATTTTTAGAGCAAAGCCCAGAAGCAGCACACTTTCGGTGCCAAACAGAATTCAGCTGTGATCCTAACGCTGTCAGCTGGCGGGGCAACACTTTGGGTTTGGTGGCCACAGAATATTGGTGCGGCTCCGTGGCTGCCACCCAGGGCCACTGCTGTTCTCTTCTTTCACTGCTGTTCGATTTCAAGTTCTAAATACTAATATTTGCCTTCTTTTTACTATAGCTTGTCGTTTTCACTGCAATTATAGAATAATAGAAGCAGATCCAGCAGGTAGCACCACCACCTTTTTCTGCTGACAGAACACAACCTAGTAGAGGCGACAGGAGCAAGAGACACCCAGACACAGCAACTGAGATGAACGAGACCGTGTGATCTGTGTAAATTCACCCAGAATCTGCAGGGATGGCTCAGAAAAATGCACAGTAAAAGTCTTTTCTGCTCTCAGCAGCTCACAGAACGTCCTCAGGAACGAGATTGCAATGACAAGGCCATCTTCTCCAAGGCATAAAGCAGCCAGTGACAGAGCCACACTTTGCCCTGAAATCACATCAAGCCTTTTTGTCCACTGACCCAGAAGTCTCCAGCTTTCCTGCAGGTTCGGTAATTTATAACACAAAACCTCAGACTACTTTTCCCTGTCACGAGCCTGGTGGTTTTTGCAAAGCTTCGAGCAGGAAGTGTTTTTCCTAATGTTAAATATTTCATTCTCTGTTATGACTAAGCCCATCCTCAAAGGCTCCATCCGAGGCACAGGGGGCAGACGAGGCAGCAGGGATGAACAAGGGGATGAAGAAAAGCCTAACCATGAGAGGCAAACACAGCCCCCAAGGAAGCATTAGATACCTACCATGGACAATCAGAATAAATACTCCTTTCTAGTCCTCTCCCTCCTCCTTTGATCATGCTTCCAGGTCAATATCTTGTGAGAGGCAGTCCTGACTCAAATGTATCCTTGAGCTTCCAAGAGGATCTGACAGCAGGTATCAGTTGTGGAAATAAATAAGTAAAGAACGTTTCCTCCCAAGCAAAGTGCTGCTATTTGATTCAGATAGGAAATCTGCCTTGGGGAGGAGAAATACACAACAGAATCCACGTGGAGAGTAATTTATTTTGGGAGTGCATCAAGCAGTGAGCAAGAACTGAAAGGCAAATGCGGATCAGGGTAGCCAGTGTCTGTCCCGGCCCACTGGAAGCACTGGGCACTCAGCAGGACACCCAGCACCAGATCCCAACACACCTGACTGTGTGGCCCCCTTCCCTTCCTCCTCAGCACAGAGCAAGGACAAGACACGAAGTTTTGAGCGTTCTCACCACCCAACACACCCAGGCCCTCACTGCCCTGCTGAGAAAGAGCAGCAGCAGCAGCCCTAAAACGTGGAGAACTCGGGTGATCCGTGCAGCAGTCCCCACCCACAGCAGGGCTCAGGGCTGCAGAATGCAGGGGCTGGTGCTGACCAACAGCAGAAAGAGCGGTGTCAGACCAGGCCTTCTGCTTTGCATGGGGAGCAAAGAACGGCTGAGCCTTGCAGCAACCCAACAGAGACCCTGCTCACATTCATGGAATGATTAAGGTTGGGAAAGACCTCCAGGACCATCGAGTCCAACCATTAACTCAGCCAGGGCTGTTTCTTTCCCTGCCCCTGAAGATGCTCCAGCAGCACAAACCACTCTCAAACTGCACCATGTCCCCAGGAAGGCAGCAGGAAACTGCACCTCAGCGTGTTCTTGCCCTAAAGGGTGCCAGCCTTCATCCCCTCCAGCAAGACCTCCACAAGAAACACGATCCAGTATCCTCCGAGTTCTTCCAAAGCGTTCTGTGCTCCCTTTTTCCCCAAGCAGGGTGAAGAAGTAAGCCAGGCTCCCGCACAGGACGCACGCCCCGCCGTGCTGCACGAGGCCGAGCTCCGTGTCACCGTCCCAGCGACCTCGTTGTCCCCTCTCCTGACTCACCCACAGCACTGGGGACAGCAGTTTCATTTCACTGCAAGTCTCTGCTGGCTGGAGAAACGGCTCTCTTCGTTTGAAGAAATGAGTTCCACGTATGCAGCGCTGTGAAACATAACCCAGCCTGCAGCAAAGCTCCGTTCTACCCGTGAATTCTTCCTTCAGGACCCTCCTGACGGACAGTCTGCACACAGCTCTTCCCCCTTCCACGGTCCCTGGAAATTCCATGACCTTTGCATCCCCATCTGCCTGCAGCTGGACCCGCTGCATCCAAAGTGGGACCAACAGCCCATCTTCCATCTCATCCCACCCTCCTTCCAAACCAGTGTTCACCATTACCTGCCCACCTCTCCCTTCTCCCTGCCCTGAGCTCCCCCGGCTAAAACTCACAGACTGTTCCAGTTTGCACAATCCTCGTTGTGAAAAACGCAATTTTTCTTCACTTTTGTGCACGCTGTTTGAGCAGAGAACCAAATCTCACCGCTCCACACGCACACGAACCCACAGCAAAAGGCAGCCCGTTTTTTCTTGCTCTCCAGGAGAACCACCTGCATTGAGGATTTTACCAGAATCCACAACAAACAGTAACAAGAACTAGGTAACTGTAGCTCCCATGGGGGAAAACGTAACCTTCCAAATGCTCTGAAAAACACTCCTTTCCTGGGAATTTCTTGGGAACAGTACACACACCAGGATTAACTCCTCGTTTCAGACTCACACTGAGGACCCTTTCCATGGAGAAAAAGTCTCATCAACACAACCCGAGGACCAACCTGAGCATTATCGTCCCTGAGAAAAACGAAGCTGTTGGAGCACATCAGGAAAAGCCAGGCGGGAGGAGGAGGATGTGAAGCGGCTGGTGGCAGCCCAGGTTGTGAGTAACTGCTGTTCCTCAAAGTGGAGCTAACACAAATTCTGTCAGCAAGCCCGACGCTCTCGCGCGCACGTGACAAATGCGAGCTCATTTTCCACGGAACAAGACACGGTGTACTAACGCTCCCAGAATTTAACTGTAATTAAGTCTCACTGACAGACACCTCATTAAAGCGCCACTTCTCCAGAAAAATTAATAAAGTGAGTTATTTCCTACGCGTGAAATATCAGGGTTTTTCGCTGCTCATGAAAGATACATGGAGTTCAGTTCAACTGGATGTCAGTGCTCCCCGGGATGAAGGAGTGACACGCTTAAAAAGACATTTAAAACAACACATTGCTGTGCTGCCAAAACCCAGGCTGAGATGCTCAGCCTCTGCACCTTATTTTATCCTGTGATGGCAGAAAATAAAACCCTTAAAATATGATTCTTCATCCAGCAGATACAGACAGATAGAGAAATAGATAAAATAACTGGCTTGTTATTAGAAAACCAAACTAAATTAAGACAACCTAATCTTGGCCAAACTAAAAAGAGGATTCTCATGACCCCAGGATTCAGTTTCCAAACTGCAACTTTTTGGGGTTTAAATGCTTCTTATGTGAGGAACAAAGGTTCAGCCACTGATGAGGGGGGCAGAGGGCTGAGTGTGCCCAGGACCACGAGCCAACACACATTCCTCTGCCCTGGGAGATGGCTCTTTGAGGCACATTTTAATCAAACTCCTCTGAGGTAATATCCAATACAAAAATGAACTAAAAAAAAAAAATGAAGCTGATCAAGATGTGCCCAGTAACGAATGCCACGAAAAAGGCCTGAATTTTCAGAGGGGAAGGCCAAGCTGTAACTCCTTGCAAAGGGAAAACCACGGAAGCTTTCCAAGAGATTTTACAGTCTTTTTCTAATTGTTCCCTTTTTCAACATCATCATGCAACCTCCGTGTGCCTTCCTGCTTCCCTACCCCCCTTCATTTCACCCATTCTCCCCCCCCGCCCCCCTCAACT
>VZTF01003063.1:435568-471966 GCA_013397755.1 Cnemophilus loriae
AGCTTGGTTTTTAGCGGAAAGTTTTTTTTTTTTTTTTTTGCTGGATGCCTCTTTACCAAGCAGAAGAATTTAAATGGGGCAGGTTTTTAGACTATGAAGTGCAAAAGATGTTTTCTGCCTGCAGTCCTCCTTCAGAAGAGATAAACCAAGCCTAGGGAGATGAGGATGCTGCAACTCCTCGTGTCGCGGAGGGGCGACCATGCCCAAAACACACCCATTAGCCACAGCTGCTCCCTTTGTTCCCAGGGCCACCACGGCAGAAACAAACCCTCCCTGTCACAGCTGGGCTGCTTTGCTCATACCAGGTACTGGCATTTCCAGTGTTGTTCGTGCCCAGAAAATCCCAACACCAGAAGAGCAGCACTTCCACCCAGCCCGGCTGCCTTGGGGTCTCAAAAGAACCATTTAGGTTGTAAAAGACATTTGGGATCACTGAGCCCAGCTGTCAAGCCAGCACCACCACCACGTTCTCCACTGAAGCACATCCACGCAGCTGCTGAGCACTTCCAGGAGCGGTGACTCCACCACTGCCCTGGGCAGCCTGTGCCAACTCTTTGCAGCCCTTCCCATGAAGAAATGTTCGCTTATATCCAATCTAGACCTCCCCTGGCACAACTTGAGGCCGTTCCCACTTGTCCTGTCTCTTGTAACCTGACCCCCACCTGGCTGCACGCTCCTGTCAGGGAGCTGTAGAATCCTCAGCTCCCACCAGCCCTTAAAACATCTCTTGTTACAACCCTCAGCAATTTGCTTCCAGCCTGCCTGGGTGTTTTGCAGAGAAACCCTAGAGAATGACAGAAAACAACAGAGTTAAAAGAATAGAGTGGAATTACCCATCTCCTGCTCATTAACTGACTTCAGATGGTACCAGCTCGCTGGTGTTTTTTCTGCCTCTCTGGCAGGGAGTGTTTTATTTGCTTAGTAAAGTTTTCACATGCAATATGTTGTTGCTGTTTTGTTTCGTTTCTGAAATCCCTTACCTATATATTTATTACAGACAGATATTATACCCTGGCAGTAAAGAAACACTGCAAAGTGCTAGTTAACTTCTCAGAGCTGCCTGAATAATTCCATAAATACGAGGGGACTGAAATGACAACAATAAAAGGATCTGTACTTTGAACAATAAATATGAACTGGAGCTCTGCTTTGGATTTGAGGCAGGCTGCAGCTAATAGGTATTCAGCTTGTGTGGGCCACTGACATTTAAATAAACACATGTGCAGTCCAAGGGGGTTGGCTGCAGAGCCTCTTGTCAATTGAATCCAGCCCTGGGAACACTCACAGAGTGGTTCAGGACTGCAGGAATTCCACACTAGGCTCTAGCCCTTGGTGGGATCTCTCCTGAAACCATAAGATGTCCTCCATGGGGGGGAAAAAAAGCAGGGGGGACACAATGGGAATGAGGAGGGAGGGTGGAAACCACCCCAAAATATGTGGCTTCAAAGAAATGCTGAAAATACTTATGAGAAAAATGCCTGGCGGGCTGCCCGTTGCAGGCTGAAGGAGAACTCAGCTCCTCAAGCTGAGATAGCTCAGCGACCTTAACAGCATTCCTACACTGCCATGGAAAAAAAAATCACCTCTAAACAGGGCCATTGGATTTGAGTTTGCAGAGCTGGGCCAGAGCATCCTCTGAAAGTCCATTTCTGATGGGAGAGGAGCAGGAAGGACCCTGGGACAACACCTTTGTGCAGCTCCTGGGGCCTGCAAAGCCAGCTTGGATTACAGTGGCACCAGCTTTCCGAAAAATCAAGAACGATTTGGCAGCATCAGACACCCAGAGAGGGACAGGTGTACGTGGTGCTCACCCTCAGCACCTCACACCAAAAACTGGAAGACCTTGAATTGTCTCCAAGGCATAAGGAGACATCAGCTCTGGAGCTGTCAGCCTCAGAAGGAGGGAAGTGGCCAGTTTAAAAAATAAAACTAAAAAGCCACAAATTAAAATACCCCAATGACAAAACAAACAAATTTAAAAAAAAATCCAAAGAGGAATTAATTGAGCTATTTATCACTGAGTTTAACACCGAGCAAAGCGGTGGAGGCTGAGTAACAACATTGCAGATAATTAGAAAACTGAGATGGAAGGAAACCATTCTTTTGGTAGCTGGAATCGTGGCTCCTGGGGGATCCTTTGTGGCCATCAATGCATGCAGAATAGGGGCAATTGACTTGGTACCGTGTACTCTGGTTTCTCAAAAGCTCCCTCACTGGGCCTGCCTTGGAAATTAATCTCCCCTGGGATCAGAAGAAAGGTTCTCAAGTGAATTCCAAACTGGTAGGAAACAGGAAGGGACAGGTAGGGATAAAATGGTGATTTTTCACGGCAGAGGGAATCCCAATGGAATCCCCAAGCAGTTTGGGCTGTGGCATGTGCTGTTCTCGGAGCCTAAAGGATCTGGAAAAGGGGTATTGGAGCAATTTGCAGAGGATAAAGAAAAAAAATATTACTTAAAGTAGCAGAAATTAGTGAGAATTAGAAAAAAACTTCAAAGGACTGTGAGACATGGCAATGAAAGAGAGCCCCAAGTGCAGTAACACAAAACCAGGCTGAGCTCACCAGAGCCCCTCCCTTTGCTATTGCCACTCAGGAAAGAGAGAATCCAAGGAAACCCTCAGTTCACTCCCAAACCATGAGCAAAGGAATGGACAGAGCGCAAGGAATTCACAGAATTATGGAATTATTTGGGCTTGAAGAGATTCTAAAAGCACCCAGTGCCACCCCAGCCATGGGCAGGGACACCTTCCACTGTCCCAGGCTGCTCCAAGCCCCGATGTCCAACCCAGCCTTGGGCACTGCCAGGGATCCAGGGGCAGCCACAGCTGCTCTGGGCACCCTGTGCCAGGGCCTCCCCACCCTCACAGGGAACAATTCCTTCCCAATATCCCATCTAACCCTGTCCTCTGGCAGTGGGAGCCATTCCCTGTGTCCTGTCCCTGCATCCTTTGGGAACCAGGAGGTGTGTGGTGGTGGCTCCTTCTCACAGGACCACAGCACTTTGACTGCACATTACTGAAATGATGCTGATTAAAAACCAAAATAAGGCATGGATGTAACTCCCGAGGCATGCTGCTGGAGTAGGGAAAAGGAGTCTTTGGAGCAAGGGGATTTATTTTTCCCCAACAACTATCTTGCTGGAGGACAATCAGGGAGAGAACCTTGTGTGTTCAAGTGTCTGGCAAAGGGTTTAGACAGATAAAACAAACAATAAAGTCACTGGAATCAATTACTTCTCATTAACAAAGTCGTTCGTGCCTTGTAAAGGAAATTAAAGAAGAAATAATTGAACTCCTCACCAAACTTGTAAGCTTGATGCCTCCTCCCAAATTTTGCATTTAAAAAGGGAGTGGACATGGAAGGATGGGGACACAGCCCTGGAGAATCAGCATCATTCCTGTAAAGGGAGGTTTTGCCTCACCAAACCATGGTGGTTCCATGAAGGAGTCGACACCTGGAGCAGTTGTTCTGATCCTCCTGGATTTCCCAAAACATTTCCAGTCTTTTTCACTGGGGGCTCCGAGGTGCCATGGGATCAGAGGTTAAGTCCTTGCCTAAAAAACCTGTGTCCTTTTGGAGCATCACAGCTTCCTGGAGCGAGATCCCTTCTCTCCCTTTAGACTATAAAGTTCCCAGAGTGGCTGGATTATTTTCTTTCCATGTTGTACCACACAGCCCCATTTCTTCATTTGTCTGCAGTGGCCAGAGAGCTGGAATTATCTCAGCTAGGGGAAAACTTCACTCAAGAACTGAAGAGAGCCAAATGCCCCCAAAAGATCATTTGAGTCCTGTGAGGAGCTGCTCTAATACCTGCAATACATTTTGGTGATGCACTGCTGCACCTTGGGTTCTGTTTGAAGAGCTGACTCGTGCTGGGGAGCGTTGTGGAGATTTGTTTGCACTCAGCTGAGTTATTGCTAACCAGGAGGCTCTGCTGGGAATCACAGGACTGTATTTCTTCGTGATGGAAAGGCGATAGCGTTACACCAGCACCAAAACCAACCCCTTTTCCTCTGATGGGATGATTGCTGTTATCAGGGAGCCCTGTGATCCCTGCCCACAGGATGAGATGCTGCTCTACAAACCACAGGAGCCAAGAAATTAAAAACAAGCCTGTCCACCCTTGAGAGAATTGCTCATTTCTGTCCTCGACAAGATAGCAACCCAAATTTAATCCAAATCAGAATTCCCTCACAGAGTGGCTGCAGCTGAGTGCCTGTGGGAATTCAGGAAATTGTGCTGAAAGGGAGAAGGGCTTGAGAATTTGGGGACAAGGAATCGAATCAATCCCTTGTATGGGATTGAGACAAAACCAAGGAGCTGCAAGACTTTAACTTGACAGGCTGGGAGAGCTGGGGGTGCTCACCTGGAGAAGGGAAGGCTCCAGGGACAGCTCAGAGCCCCTTCCAGGGCCTAAAGGGGCTCCAGGAGAGCTGGAGAGGGACTGGGGACAAGGGCTGGAGGGACAGGACACAGGGAATGGCTTCCCACTGCCAGAGGGCAGGGATGGATGGGATACTGGGGAGAAATCCTTCCCTGGGAGGGTGGGGAGGCCCTGGCACAGGGTGCCCAGAGCAGCTGTGGCTGCTCCTGGATCCCTGGCAGTGTCCAAGGCCAGGCTGGAAAACAATCCAGCCCTCAGAGCTGCAGCAAGCGCAGTTGTTACAGGAGCTCCAAGGCAGAGAAACCTCTTTAGAAGCTGAAAGCTGCAGAGCAGCACTTCCTTCCCAGTTAATTTATTTCCAGCTTTTTTTTTTTTTTTTTTTTAAGAGTTATTCTCCTGTGATCAGTTATTCCTTGACAGTTCCCCGCTTTCCGTCAGAAACCGGGCTCCTTCAGCAGTCCCAGCCTGAGAAACAGCCTTTCTCTGGCAGGTTAATTATAGGAGAAGGCTGAGGGCTGCTGAACTCCTTCCTCGGGCAGCCAGCACGGGGAGCTTGGCCACAGGAGTCCCCTGCGAAGCTGGGAAGAACAGAGGGATAAATCAGGGGATTCACACGGGAGCGTTGTCCTCCCTGCTCAGATGAGCTGTTTAACCCGTAGCCACCAGCCCTGACTATTTTTTACCAGAGCTTCTGGCCACAAACACTTGTGACCTCAAAAAAAAAAATCACTTCTAGGTCGCCCCAACATCAGAAAATACACGCGACCTGTATGGACCCCGATGTACCTGGACTTCCCTCTTAAGAATAAAGAGATGGATTTGCTAGGATTCAGTTTACTGCTGGAAACTCCCTCCCCCCGAAAATCAATTAAAACTACAGCGAGATACACTGCCATCTAAAAATATGGGGGGGGAAAAAAATCAGGTTTAGCATTAGCATTTTGGCTTTAGCAGTTTAGCAGTGAATCTGTAGATTGTTAAAACTACCAGCAATTGATTCTTTTATTACCAGCTACCTGCTGAGAGCTGCCTGTGTTGATGTTTCACTGACAGCAGAACACTTCCTACCCTGTTATTACCTGCAACCACTTGGAAAAATAGCACATCCAGGAGGTTGCCATGAAGGCATCCTGGAGATGGGAGCTGCCATCGGCGAGTGCTGACATTTCAGGGTGTATCTGGGACACCACGTGGGGTTAAACCGTCTGGAATGGTTTAAAACAAGTTCAGTTAATCACATCACTGGCAGCCACAGCACCTTCCAGCAGGTAATGGTGGTTTTTATAAATAGATGGTAGAAATGGGGTGTTTATGGACACCCAGATCACGTAATGCTGCTGTCTTTAATCCCAAAACAGTTGGGGTTGGAAGGGACCTTAAAGACCATCCTGTTCCACCCTCCTGCCATGGGCAGGGACACCTTCCACTAGCCCAGGGTGCTCCAAGCCCCTGCAAACCCAGCCTTGGACACTTCCAGGGATGATCTCACAGCCTCTCACTGTCACTTCTCAGCTGGTTATTCCAGCTGCAATCACAATTTCCCTGCAATATCCCCAGTAAATTGCCACGGCCAAGTGCACTTTGCTGTGACCTTGATATAAATTCTCTCCACCTGACCAGCCGGGTTGTCTTCCCCAGTCCCAACAGCATCCCTAAATAAACCCACTCTTCCACAGTGAGGACAGCTGCTGCTTCACAAGTAGACAGAAATTTTGCTCTGGTTCCCAGGAGAAGAAGGCAAGAGTCCCTAGAAAGACAAAGGGAAGCAGAAGCTGAACTGTGTTGAAAATACGTCAGTGGCAGGGGGTTTCTCCCGCTGTTTGTAGCGCTTCCAAAACACCCCAAGTTAATTGTTCTCCTTTTCTTGTCTCCCCTGTCACAAACAGCAATCCCTGCCTTCCCACCTAGCCCCTCGCCATCAGCAGAGATGCAGCAAACAGCTGGGCTGCCCCTGCCAAGAGCAATTCCAGCTCCCAGCAGCGCCAAACCCACCGCTGCCTGCACCCTGCCTCGGGAGCAGCCCTGGCACAGCCAGCAACAGAGAGAACTTGGCTTTTCGTGTGTCCGACCAAACGACTGGCTATTTAAAAATACCCTTGGCAAGGGGATGGCAGGGAGTGCCTTAAAATACACATCAAACTACCTAAAACCTGCAGGGACCCACCGAGACGGCGGGGGAGAGGGTTGAATGCTACAGACAGCAAAGAGGGACATTGTGAGAGCTGCCTGGAAGGGAAAGCGCTGCCTTTTCAGAGGGCAGCCACAAAGAGAGTTTCATTTCGGGGGGTTTGGGTCGGTTTGGGGTCTGGATTTTCCTTTTGTAACCTTCTTTGTGGAAGGGGAGGCAGGCAAGTGCCAGGGCTGAGCCAGGATGGGCTCGAGGATAAGCACCTTGCCCAGCAGCAGGGGAACCAGACACTGGGACTGCTCCCACCTGGCTGCCCCAGGAGAAGAAAAGCAGGGAGAAAGCAGGTGGGCATCCAAGGGAAACCTCCTTGGGCTCCTTGAAGCCAAACTGAGCCCACAAAACATTTCCATATCAGCACAAGAGGGTTCCCCCCTAACCCTGTCAGAATTACCATTTGCCTGAGGGGTTTCTCACGAGGTGATTGAGCAGAGGTTGTCTCCACAGCTCCCTGGAGACATCCCAGTCCCAGGTGGACCTTCAGGATGCTCTTCTCTCCAAGAGCACACCAGTCCTAGCTGTGAGAACACGCTCTGTTAGGTTCATGGTTGGACTCGGTCCTAGGAGCCTTTTCCAACCTTAACGGTTCCGTGGTTCTACAAAGAGCGGCCTGTGAAGTTTCTGCTCCTCTTTTCCACACCTGTAAATCCTGTGGGCTAAAGGATCAGAGAAGAGAGAGCCCAGCTCCCCAGCACCACAGAATTCCCACAAAAGCTCTCCCTGCAAAAGGGTGTGAGCACAAAGTAGACACAGAATGGGCTACAAGCAAGAGAGGGATGGAAAAGCAGGATTCGCCAAAGGGAATGGGGTGGGAAGGGATGCTATCACCAGGATTATACACCTGAAGCAGCCAATGTGGTAAAGAACAGCCTGGAGTGGGCTGCAGGGGTACTGGGCTTTACTGGGCCCATGGTGAGAAGGGGGTTAGCAAGACAGAAACACTCAGTTAATTCTGAATATGCAACAACTCCTTTGAAAATGGTGGCTTTGGGGTAGAATTCCTGCAAACGGAGAAAGCCAGGGACACCTAGAGGTCTAACTCTAGAGGAATGCCTCAAAATAGGGTGGGAGAACAAGGTAGAGAGCAACCCTCAGTGCTGAAGGGTCAGGGCGCAGAGCGAGCCACGTGGATGTGGTGCCTGGGGACCTGGATTAGTGGGGGACCCGCAGTGCTGGTTGATGGTTGGGCTTGGCGTTCTTGAAGGGCTTTCCCAGCCTTACTGGTGCTATGGGGAAGGAGAGCAGCACCTCAGCTGGAGCCAGCACCGTGGTTTCAGTGCTGGAACTTCTGGGAAAAGGGGCCTGCCGTGGAGGTGTCCACGGGCTGCAGAGGAAACGCAGCCCCAGGTGCGCTGCCAGCGGGATTGATCGAGGCCAGGGCTGGGAGCACAGAAAATGTTTGTGGTTTGATGCAGGCCAGGGAAAAGCCATCGATTACCTGGGCAATAAAGGATAACAGAGCGCCGCACGTGGACCCACAAGCTTCCCTCACAGCAACCACATGCAAACGAGTTGGAAACCGGTTCAAAGACCGCAGGAAATGAGGAGCTGCAAGACCCAGCAGAGACATGAGCCTGGGGATGATGATTTGCCGTGCTCCACGCTGCCCATTCCCCTCTGCTGACCAGGGAGACCCCAGGCAGCGCCATCCTGCACTCTCCCCGCTCTGTTTCCTCAGCAGATCTCTTGGATCACCTGCCCATGATCCAGGGCTGACGGAGAACGATCCCACCATCACCCTCCTTAGGCCCAGATCCCCATGAACTCGAGGAGAGAAACAAGGGCTGATGTCTTTCAGAGGGAAGTGCTGCCCTGGTGAACGGTGGATTGCATGATCTGAACCAGAAGCAAAACATCTCCTGTCCTCTCATCCCACTCCAGGCCCACAACTCTGTAGGACATCAGCTCCCAGCACCACAGGGAACAGCTCGAGGTCACGCAGGGGAACGATGCACATGCAGCAAGGTAAGAGCAGGGCAGAAAAAGAATTTTAAAAAAAAAGAAAAAATAAAAAAAAAATCAAGTGGCAGTGGTTAATTAATCAGTGTTTCAGCTACTTTCACCTCAGAAAAGAGGAATTCCTGGGGCTGGAGAACACTCCAAGGAGCAGGAGCAGGGCTTGATCCTCTCAGTGCTGTGGGAAGCCTCTGGAGCCCAGCATCTGATTCCAGCTCAGCCATTTCAAGGCTTGGAGAGTCCCAGGTGGGTCCCTGGCCCCTGTTCTGTTTCTGGGGGCAGCTTTCAGACAGGCAGGAGGTGCACAAATCCTGGAGCTCAGCATTCCCCAGCTCCTGGCCCTCAGGCCAGTGGGACCATCACCTGCGCCCTGTCCGTATTTCACAGGCAGGATCGTGCACTTCCAGTCCTCAAGGGAATCCCAGTAAGGGAAGGAGGAACCCTCCAGTCTGGGATACGCTGTTGAGGACCACTACAGCCAAAAGATGAGTTACTGAACTCAGCATCTTAAACTGGCCTCACCGGGAGCTGTGCAGCAGGTGGAAGCCCCTTTCCCATCCTTCCAGCATCTGCCAGAAGTGGAGGACAGCCACAAGCCACCCGGACCAGTCCAGCATGGCTTGGAGTCCGAGCCTGGTGGGATGAGGGACACCAAAGCCACACCTGCAGCAGCCCCACGAGACAGAGAACCTGTAAAGGGATGGGGATGCTTTGGCATCCCTTGGCTAGAGGGAAAACAGCTCCGAAAACTGCGTGCCTGGAGCAGTTTTCCCTCTCTCCTCCACCCCCTTCCTTCTGGGGATGGCAGAGCTGCGTTTATTCATCCCCTCTCCATTGATGGCTGCGTGCGTCAGCGGCTGCACGGGTGTGGGAGGTGCAAGTGTGCCTCAGTCAAATCCCAGCCTTTCAGCTTAATAACACCTCAGGGGGCGCGGGCCCGCTTCCCCTCGGCACGGGGAGAAACAGCAGGGGAAATAAATGATCCAACGATATCAACCGAAAAGGAAAGGAAAAAAAAAACACAACCCAACCCCAAAACCTCCGCAGCAGGAGGTGAAGGAGAAAACAACGCCTGGCAAAAATACATCAGTAAATAATTGAATCTCGTTTTCCTTTGCATGAGGCAGATAAATCTCAGAATGGTTTGGATTGGGAGGGATGTGAAAGCCCGTCCTGTTCCACCCCCTGCCATGGGCAGGGACACCTTCCACTATCCCAGGGTGCTCCAAGCCCTGTCCAGCCTGGCCTTGGACACTTCCAGGGATGGGACAGCCTGTGCCAGGACCTCACACCCTCACAGGCAAGGATTTCTTCCTAAAAAAGAGAATTGTTAAGGATGGATGGTGGATGGTGAGGATGCAGGACCAGGGATGCTGAGCAGCAGCGCAGGACAAGGGGATTGGGCTGCACCAGTCCTGGGGGAAGGTCGGCGCCACCACACTCCACACGTGTGCCACACAAAAACACACAGCAGTGGAACCAGCCACTGACCTTGTGATGAACACCCTGAAAATGCAAGTGGTTTGCACCACAGGACAAGGAGTACAGGGAGCAGAGTACAGCAGACATATCCCATGGGATGGGGGAGAGGATCCCAGCTCCCGTACGCACAGGATTCCTTCAGAGCAGGATAACGCTGACCACCCCTAGACAGGGAGTTTTTACACCCGAGTGGCCTCAAGAGGAGCAGCACGGCCTGGACAGACCCACATCCCCAGCTGGGGAGCCAGGAACGCTAGCAGGAGCCCGCTCATCCCATTACGATGAACCTCCCCAGAATCTGGGGATATTCAGCCACAGGAAAAGCTGTGCTTTGAGAACAGCCCCGAGCAGGGAAGCACAGACCTCACGGAGGCCGTGAAACCCCTCCACAGCAAGACTCTGCTGGCTTTGCCCCTGCCCCTCGTTGCCCGGCAGAGCCTGGGCTTGTGGGTCGCCATCCCTGCTGGCACCGGGATGCTGTGGGCTCCAAAGCAGAGCCCAAGGCCAGCTCAGGGCTCCCGGGGTGCTGCCACCCCTCCCGTAGCCGTGCACGTGCCGCCGGGCGCTGGCTCCTGTGCCACGAGGCGCCCGTGCCGCGCAGCCCACGCTCCGGCAGGCAGATGATGTTTTTCTCAATGCATCCCCATCTATGATGAGACATTACTCACAAGCTGCAGGATAAGATGGAATAATAGCATCTCTCGGCGTTAGTCACGCTTTAAATGCGTACCTTTCAGAGCAGGAGGGGATTTGATAGGATAATCTTCCAAGAGACACGTAGGAAGCTTTCATTGAGGGACACGGCCCCATTGGCAAATTACAGCCTGCTGCTCTTCGTGCTGCTGCGCTGAATGATGCTGGCAGGGGGGGACCAAACGTGGGGCAGGGGGGCCCACGACCCCCTGCAGAGGGGTTTGGGGCAAGACAGCAGGGTTTGGGAGCTTTGCCGACTCCAGGTGCCACAATCCTTGCAGCTCTCGGGGCCAGGCCCTGCCTGACCACAGTCACACAAGGGCTTTTTCTTCCTTTTCCCCTGCTCTCCGACTCCGGCATCCTCGGAGGATGTGTTCCCTACCCAAACAAACCCTGTGTGGCTGGAAGAGGACACGGGCCGCTGCAGAAGAATAACCTCATTTTGCACATGTGGAAGCGGGCCCCAGAGCTCTGCGAGCGAGGAATGCCGCAGCCTCCCGCAGGCACCGCGCTGGGATGCCGTACCACAAGGGGCCGGGAGGGCTGCAGGGAAGCTGGTTGGGCTGGGAGGACGCAGTTTTGTCCCAAAGCCACTTCTCTCCCGCGCCTGTTTGGATGACCCCCTGATGAAAAGCTTGCTGGGAAAGCCCGGCGTGACAAACTGGCTCAGCACCGGCACCGCTGTGCTTTGTTTGGGAGAACTCGTCGCAGGGTCTCAGCTCCGTGATGAACAGCTCACCCCTCGCTTCTTTACCCACGTTTGAGGCACGCTGAAGGCTGCCAAGCAATCTTTCCTGCGTGCTCGAGGAGATGGAGAGGAAATTTGGTTCCCAGTCAGAGGCTCTTAACCAATTTCAGCCGCGGCGCAGCGCGAGAGAGGAGCAATTTCGCACAGCGGTGCCGTGGTGACGCTCCTGCAGCCTCCTGCCGACCCCGGAGAAGCGCCTGTGAGGGATGAACAAAGCCCAGCAGAGGAGCTGGGGCGAGGCCCAAAGCCTCGTGTCCTGCCCCAGGGAACAGCCCCTGCACCCTGCCTAAGGGGGGTTTGTCCTTCGTGGTTTCCAGCCGAGCTCAGCGCGGTGGGGCCGGGACTGGTGGGGGAGCTCAGGCGGCTCTCAGCCTTCAGCTGGAGGTGCACAGGCTCCAGCTCTGTTAGAAAACACAGGCAGCCCCCAGGAAAGCAAAAACTCACCCCGTGCTCTTCCCCAGGGGCTTCCTGTATTTAAAAAAAAAAAAAAAACAGACACCAAAAAAACCCAAAATAGGGTAGAGAAAAGCAAAAAGGGAAGGGAAAGAGTCCCATAAGGATGTAGCAGTTCTCCCAGTGAGGACCAGTTCCTCAGTCACAGGTAGGATGTGAGCAAGCCTGCACACCTGTGTGGCAGGGGATGAGGTTTGGGGGCCTCCCAAAGTCCTAGACAGGGATAAAAGCCACCCTGTCTTCAAATGGTTGGCCCATAAAAACGCATGGTGCACAACTCAGGCCCCTTCTGAACCTCCATGGTGCCTCAAATCACCCCAAAGAAGCAAAAATCTCCATTTGGCTATGGCAGCGCTGCACCTGCTACAACACCAGAGCAAAAATTTGGAACAGCAAAACCCAAAATACTCCCCCTCCTTTTCTTTTGCATCCAGATAGCAAATTAATTTGGAACAGCAGGAGCTAATTGGTGCCACAGAGAGTTTGACAGCAGCAATGATGACCCCTGCACACCTCTCCCTGGTCTCTGCAGGCACATCGGGCCCTCGTCCCTGCTGCAGGAAGCAGGTGGGAGAGCAACAACTTCCCCTTTAAACTCAGTCAGGGTGAAAGCAAAAAATGAAAAGAGTACCCTGCACGTTTCTGAGCATGAGACTCCCATACAAATGGTCCCCGCAATGTTTAAACCATTTGGGCTCCTTCCTTATGCTGTTTCTAAGTTTGAAGAATGCCTGCTGGGGATGATTAATATTCCTCCTCCTACACTTACCCGTTACTCCTGACAGCAAAAATTAAAACAGGAGCTTCTCTTCATTCAACCCCGGCCCACAGGAACATGGTTACATGGGGAGAAGCTGCTAATAAAAAAGGGGGAAGGTTTGTAAATCTGCTGCATTCGCAGGCGGGAGAGGTGTGGCTCTCATTGAGCATCCCCGGTGGATGAAAGTTCCCTCACCTCCTCCCGACGGGATGCTCGGCACGAGCGCTGCTCAGACAAGTTTTTGGGGGGCAGCAGCAGCAGGCAGCACCTCGCTCCAGGGCCCTGGCACGGCGGGGATGCCCGCGGGATCGCCCCAGCCTGGCTCGCACCAGTTGCTATGGGCACTGCTGCCTAGGAGCAGCCGACAAGGCGGGGAACAGAGAGGAGCCATCCCAGAGCCTTCCAAATTCAGCTCCTTGCCGTGCTGCACGTTCCTCCCGTCAGCTCTGCTCCTCCTGCACGTTCCAAGTCACCTTTCACCACGGAATAAAGCTTTCTCCTCAACCAAAGCCCTGCTGGCAGGCGAGTTTTTTTGAATAAACCCATCCGGGACTCTTCAAGTTTGTCCAGCATCCTAAAATCAAATGTTCCGGGTCCCCCCTGCCGTGCTCAGATGGGTTTGTGCTCGTCACCTGCACAGGCAGGGAACCCCAAGTCAAAGCCCTCAGCTCCCTACCCGAGTGGTTCCCCATCAGTTTGGCCCGTTTATTTTCGGGCAGGGATAGCGGTTTGCCTTTCCTTTGTCCTCCTTGCATGGAGGGCTGGGGAAGTCAGTTTTCCCCCCGTGCTTCACCGTGTGGCTTGGCTACAGCGGATCTCCAAATACCAGAGGGCAGAGTTAACTCTGAGTCTGGAAAGCTTCAAGGGACATCGTGCAAGAGACACTTACACAACCCTAATGAGCCAGAGATGTCCTCGAGAGAAAAAAAAAAAAAACCAGTACAAGAAACCACGTTAATTGCAGCCCTTTCCCTTCAATTAGCTTCCCTCCAATTAAAAGCAGGAACGAGAGATCAGAAATGCCAAGCAAGCCAGGGGACGGAGCTGGATGAGCTGTGAGGTCCCTCCCAACCCAAACCATTCCATGATCCCGAGCGTGCTGCCCCGGGAAGGAGGAGATTCCCCAGCCCCATCCCCACCGTGACATTTGGACGCCCCCAGACTCCACAGGTCTTTAACAAATCGAGTTAATCACTGCCTCGCACGAAGCACCTTCACGGGGCGGGCGCGGAGACAGCGAGGAACAACGAGGAACAACGGCACCCCAAACTAATGAGGATAAAGACCGAAATGAAGTCAATTAAGTCTGCCGCTGGTGACATTTGTCTAAGCACATGAAAATTGGGATAAGCTGAAGCAAGACAAGTTGTTTGAACTCCGTGGGCAGGATTATTTCTCTTTTTTTCCTCTCTTCCCTCCCCCCTCCCCTTTCAAAATTAGTTTTTCATGATGCATTTCAATTCTGCTTCCCCGCGTTACTGGGTAGGTTCGAGGGACATGTGGGACAGATTCCACTCGACAGTTTGTAAACAGCTGACGTGGGAAGGAGAGGGCACTCGAGTTGCTGGAATTGTTTTCATTCAAAAAATTTTGTAAATTAATTCCTCCCCCGAGAGCCTGCTCTAAACAGCGCGGAGCCGCGTTCCTCCCTCCCCTCGGCGCGGCGCACGCAGGCAGATGTGCCTTCTGTTCCCTCGCAAACATCGAGGCTGCCTCGCTCGCTGCGCAAATGTCAAGGTGCTAATTAGTCGTAGCAGGAGTCAGCCGAGGACAAGGCACAACACGGCTGCCGCGAGAAGGAGCTTTCCAAGGGCTCCTCGCAGCCTCCGAGCAGGGACGGCAGCGGGAACCAGGGCTGAGGTGTGCGGGATGCCCGGGGAAGAGCATCCGCAGGCTCACTCCCTGCGATGGACCTCCGTGAGCAGGGACGAGGGACGTGCACGTCCTTGTGTGTCCCTCCCAGCTCAGGATATCCTCTGATTCCACGCCAACGCAGCCCGCGCTGAGTTTATCATCTCTGCTTCTGCACTGAGTTTATAATCTCTATTTCTGCACTAAACACCGGCCCCTTGTTGTCCGGGGCGGCACCAACAAATTGGATGTTTCCTCCTCTCACTCAGTTGTTACATCCATCACGCTTCCATCGATACTTTCCCATCTCCGTTTCCCGCCTCCTTTACCACGCTGGAATATTTGAAGCCTCAGGACAGGGGTGTCACTCAAGTCCTCTTTGTTTAGACGGTACCTGCTGACCACTTAATTACAGAGCGATTACCACGCGGTAATTACGCGGTAAACTTCCATGCCGGAAGCGAGGACGGCGGAGGTGACAGCGGGGAGGTGCCAGCACCCACCGGAGGACGGGCAGGAGCTCAGCTCGGGCACAGCCTCCCCCTTGCCACGTCTGTGCTCGCAGCCACCAACCCCAGCAGCAGGACCCGAGTGGCCATCCTGCAGTCCCAGGGATGCTCCAGCCCTCGTTCCTCAGGCTGGTTCCGCACGTGGGGAAGAACATCCAGCCACAGCCAGAGCACGGTCCCTTTCCACCAGGCATCAGAGCTCTCCTCTCCCAGACTGGTGGGAGTGAGAAGTAATTAAATGTTATCCCTCGCTGTTATTGCTTCCCCTGCCTCTGTGAGCAGGTGTCTCCTGGCTCTCTCTCGCATTTGGAGCTCGCTGGAAGCATCCCTGGATTGTCCTTTCTGCTCTCCAGCAAGCTGCTTTTCCCAAGGACTCCCTTCTGCATCTCCCTGCAGGAAATGCAGAAAGCGCTGCCTCTTCCACTGACTCATAATCCTTTCCTCAAACATACAGATTATTTAAACACAAGCGGGGATTTCGTGCCGGGTTTCAGAATGCCAGGGGCTGGAGAGTATTAAAATCCACCATTTTATCCTCAGCATGCCCAGACCCAACACCAGAAACAGAACCACGGAGGAACAATCGCTCTTCCAGCCCGGAGATGGACCCCAGCGCCTTCCCCTCCATGGGAAAACACAGACGTGGAAGGTCAGCCAGCTCCTGGAAGCAAAACCCGAATCCCTCGTGGCACTGGTCTGCAGGGTCACCTCTGTGACACCAAAAACCCCCTCAGCCTGCTGAGGTTGTGCCATGGTGGCCCAGGGCTGAGCTTGCTCTTTCCCTCTCTCCTTGGCCTCCTGGAAGCCTCAAGAAAGCCACGTTTCATCCACACCTCTCACCAGGCAACAGCACAGGGATCCAGAGTCCAGGTGCCAAATAAATGAGCTAACTGGAATGCAAAAAAAATAAAAGAAGAAGCACTGGGTTATCTCCAGTTATAAGATCCAAGCAAGCACTCTCTGACACTGAGCAGCAAACACTCCCCGTTGCTCCCCAAACCTCTCCCAGCGAGCCCATGGCTCAGCCAGCCCATCTCCACCTCCCTCCCCAGCTGGTCCCACCTTTCCCAGGGAGCTCTTCCCTGCCAGCCATCCTAAAAACCCCAACAGGGCTCCTCACCTCTGGCCCATGCAGCTCCGGGAGCATCAACAGCCCCTGCTGACACCACAGCACCACCAAATACTCCCCCAAGCCTTGCTGCAGCCCTGCCCTTCCTTTTAGACCTTTATTCAACAGTTTTTAATTGGCACTTGATTACAGCCCGGGTCAGTAATGAGGCATCTAATTAACCCCTTCCAGGCAGGAACGAGGTGGGATTTGCTCACCCTCATGGTCGGGGTGAGAGGGTTTTTCCCTGCCCTCTTCTAAACCCATCTCTGGCAGGGGTGTCCCCCCACCCCAAACCTGCAGTGCCTTGCTGGTGCTGTCACAGATGCCAGAGCCTGTGTGCCCCACGGCGTGGCACGATTTTAGAGCGGAAACAAGGGAAAAGCACCCGGGAATCTGCGGCCAGGCCGTGCTGCTCACTGTGGTCACCGTCAGTCATCCCCGAGCTCCTCTGCTCCAGCACCATCCTCTCCATTCCCTGGGAATTTTCCCCGTGGAAGGGTCTCCACATGAAAGCCCTTGGTAAAAGGTCTCCTCACGTGTGCTGTCAGTCTGTCTTCATCCCATTTCTGTTTGATCCCACCCAACGAGCCCATCCCAGGGAAGCTGCTTTCCCTCCCCTAGGAGAGGGACAGCGTTTATTGTTGACTCTGTGCTTGCCACCTGTATTTTCTCTTCGGTGGGTTTTTCGCACGATTCCACCGCTTCTCCAGCGATCCCTGACCCCCAAAGTTGACGCCGTGCTCCAAGAAGCCGCCCCCCGGCGCATCCCTCCACCCCATCCCCTCACTTTTGGCACCGCGGCACAGCAGCCACCCTCCCGACGTGGTCATTGTCACCCAGCTCCAAACCCAGCATCTTTATTAGCAGGTGCTAAATTGCCGCTCCAGCTGCTGAATGGCAACAATTAACTCAATTAACATCTAAACAGATGCAATTTTTGAGGAAACGAACAACATTAATAACAACCAAAAGGGGGAAAAGGCTGCAATTACAAATGTGGAAAAAAATCCTGAGCGGCTACAGACAGGCGTGTGCTGTTCCCAGTGTCCCCTGGAGAGCTGTCAGAGCACGGCCCTCTCTCTCTCTCGGAGGGCTGGCAGCTCGGAATATCCATCCTTCCTGCCGCTGAATGTGCCAGGGATGCAGAACGACCCGAACTCATCCACGCACCGGCTCCTCCACAGCCTGTCCCACAGAAAAGGCTTTTCCCCCGCAGGCAAAAGCTGCAAACCCCAATTAAACCAGATCCCTGCCTTGCTCCAGCTCGGTGACCTTTGTCTGCCAGGAGTGACCTCCTGCCTGAGCTCCGTGTAGGACACAGGGACATCTAATGGCAGGAGAACAACACTGCGAACGGCGCAGCTTAAAGATCACGGCGGCGGCAGCGAAACAATTGGGTGAAAAACGCGAGTTCCCAGCCCGAGCTGTGGCCGTGTCCTCGCCCGCACCCCTCCAGCTCCCGGGTCGTGGCAATGGTTGTGGAATGAGATGTTGCCGCCCCAAACATTCATGGAAAGGAAGATCCGTCGCTTCCAAAAATGCCTTTATTTTTATATCCACGGCCACTCGCTGCCAGCTCGAGCCTCCAGACTGCCCTCCTGGCGTGTTTGGGTTATCGTGAAGCTGCTTCCATGGAATCATGGAATCACAGGGTGGTTTGGCTTGGAAGGGACCTTAAAGATGATCCAGTCCCCCCCCCTGCCATGGCAGGGACACCTTCCACTATCCCAGGTTGTTCCAAGCCCTGTCCAGCCTGGCCTTGGACACTGCCAGGGATCCAGGGGCAGCCACAGCTTCTCTGGGCACCCTGTGCCAGGGCCTGCCCACCCTCACGGGGAAGGATTTCTCCTCAATATCCCATCTAAATGGTGACACTTTGGGCGCTGCTCTCAGGGCAATGGTGCCCTTCTTCAGGGAAGGATGTTCTCAGGTAGGCCCAGTTTGGTCACCAGCCCCCCAGAAAGTCCCCCCGTGCCTCATTCCCTTTGTTGCTCTATTCATGGACCCCTTTTCCCAGCCAGCTGCACACCAGGGACAAACCCTGGGACCCTCTGTGCCCCACAGACAACGGGGTCAGCAGTGGGCAGAGCCCATAAGTGCAGCTCTCTGCCAGGTTTAATGTTCAGATTAAATTTTAAAGAGCATTTAATTGGCAGTCACTCCGCCCTCTCCATTTATGCACCCGGCACCTCCCTGGGCCGGTGCTTTTCCATGGGCACAGGGGGAAGAAGAAGGTTTGCAAAGAAACTGCATGGGTCTCCCCTCGGAGCCAAACCCCTCCTCTGGGAGGCTGGAGGAGTTCTGTGTCGATTTGCGAGGGGTTTGCCCTGATTTTGTGGGTTTCAGAGATCGATTGTTGTTTATGTGCATTTGCATCTCGTTCCAGATGTCGGCACGGGGGGAAGGCAAAACCCAGACTTGTGCTTTCCACATTCATTTTCCTTGCATTCAGGAGGAAAATAAAATGTGCCAGGACAAGCAAGAACGTTCCCCCTTTCTATTTTTTTTTTATTTGTTCCAGCCAATTCTCAAAATTCTGTAATTGCCATTTAGGTCAGGGGTTTCTAAAGAGAGCAAACCCCAAATTCCTGTGAAAGGAAGGACTGTGGCGTTTCACTCTGTTTGCCAATAAAGCAGGATTTCATCCCAATAATACCTCCCTAAGAAAAGGCTCCACTTTGGCTAAACAGCAAGAGACTTGGCTGAAAAATGTGGGGCTAGTGATACACAAACAAGCTAGATGGGGTTTTGCCCCATCCCCAGTTTATCCCTGTCCTTATGTTGGTGTAAATAGGATTTCTGGAGCGATGCCCTGAGTCCTTTAGCCCACATCACGGCCAGTTGTTGACAAATCCAACCCACTGCTCGCTGCCATCCTCCCGTTTAATTTTTAATTCCCTGTAATTAAGAGGTCTACTGGAAATGAGGCAAACTTGGGGATAAAAACTGCACAGGGTTTGGCGAGGCAGCGGCTTCACCCAGGATTTATCCTGCAAGAGGCAGCTAAAAGAGACTCAAGACCTTTCCCGATGCAAATGGGAGCATCAGTCTCCATTCGATCTTTATTTAGTCTCCCGTTCAGCTTAAGTGTTATGGACTGGGCTGGCTGTTGGCAAAGTGCACACACGGGCTGTGCTCCTGCTGCATCCCACATTCCAGGATCTTCAGCAGCATCCCGGGATCGAGGGGTGCTCTGCAGCTTTTCAGGCAACACACAGAGAAAACCATGTCTTGGCACCGGTGCTCCAGGCGCTTTTGGGTTTCTCCCCCAGTGGCAGTGGGCAGTGACACCTGTGCAGTTATTTATCCCCAGGCAAGGTTTGGGAAGGGTTTTTCCAGGCCACAGGTCTATCCAGATTTCCTTCTGGATGGGGGAGGTGGAGCCTTACACCAAGATTCCCCAGGGCAGGCATCAGCCTCTGCCCCAGGCTGGCAAACCCCAGCCCTGCCCGATTCCCCATCCCACTGGAATATTGACTAGCGAGCTGCAGAACCCTGCAAGGTCAGAAATGCTGCTTGGTGGGGGCTGGAAAAAAACCCGTGACACATCTGGATTTTGGTTTTCCAGAAGCAGATGCTTGGAGGGGGATCTCCCTGCTCGGTCCTACAGGCAGGAGGTGCAGCAGCACCCCTGGACACAGTGCATGAGTTCACCCCCGTGGCACCCCAAGCTCAGTCAGCCTGCTGAAAAATAAATAAATAAATACACGGAATGAAGGAGGGAAGTGTTTTCGGCTGGCTGACCCACGGCACATGGCTGGCTGGGTGTGGAGCTCCCCTAAAGCCTCTGTGCCAAGTCTCCGCAGCTCGTGCTGGTCTGAAACCCCAAATGCCACAACACCACGTGTGCCAGAGGGGCACCAGGTCCCTCCTGAGCCAGAGGGGCACCAGGTCCCTCCTGAGCCAGCCCCTCATGAGCAAGGGACCAGGACCATCAGTGACAGGGGGGACAGCACCTGGCACCCACCTTCCAAGCCACTGTGGGCCTGCTGGGGTCACCCTGCTGCTCGCCCACCCGAAAACACACAGATTCCTGCCTTTTTCCCCAAAAAACCTGCTCCCAGAGGAACCCCGGAGTGCTGAGGAGCTGCTGAGTTAAAATCTGGCTAAAACAACCCTGTCCCTCAGCAGGGAGTCTCCAGCACAGCGGTCTGCACAAGCACACTGACAAAACTCGGGTGCTTTTTCGAGCAATCATGGAAGTCGTGCAGGATACGAGCCAACTCCCATCTCTTTTAGCATCCACTTATCCTCCACGCCAAAGCTTTTTGGAAACCCTTAACTGGTAGCTTTGAAGCGTTTGGAAAAAAATTGGTTTCCCCTCTTCATTGATGCACTGTCTCTTTTTTCTGCCAAAACCCACAATTTTTTTTGCCAAAATAAAAACTCGCTTGTGTATGAAAGCAGAGCTCATCCCCCAGGGAGGGGAGAGCTAGCAAGTAAGGGCTGACAGAAATAGAAAAGCTTCCAGGAAATAATATCTCCAGCGCTGTTCTATCTGCTCCATCATCCTGCAGTCAGGAGAGGTTTCACCAGGGTCCAGACGAGCCCAGTTAAAGCTTTCTGATTTCCACAGACCTCTCCAGGAAATACGTGGTGTACAGAAGTCACGGAGACCTCGTGTAGACTGTGTTGGTGCTCACTCCCTCCTCTGGTGACCGTGACAATCCTGGCTGTGATTTGCTGTGCCACACACCGGGGCTCACTCCAGGTCCCACATTGCCCTCAGGAGCATGGAGGTGTCCACCAGACCATCAAACATCTGCAAGACACCAGCCTGGGGACATCCCAGGCAGCCCAGCACATCACCCAGTCCCCCGACACCAGAGCGGGAAATCTCCAGCTCCCAGCCTCAGCTTTCAGTTAACCTTTCCCACAGGGAAAGCCCCAGGTTTCCAGCTTCTCCCCGTGCAGGGACCAGGAAAAAAACCTGGCAAGTCTGACTTACAGATGCTGCCGGCCTGATTTCAGAGGGTGCCAAGCGTGCCCCCCGCGCCTGGTGCTCAGCAGGGATGAACCCCCTCTCCAGGGCAGCTTTCCACCCCGGGAGAGGCTCTCTGGGGAGATGGGCAGCAGGCCGGGCTGGGAAAGTCCTGCCAGGACACGTGTGCTCCTTTATGGCTCCGAAGGGAACGTTTCTCATTATCTCTCCTCGCAATTTAATTAATCTGCATTCAGTAATGAACCTTGAAATTTCAATTAAAAACATCATTACTAATCAGGACAGGATTCAAAACAGTCAAGGGCTCTCGATAGCTTTGCAGTGGCAGGAAGTTTGGGTTTGTGTGCTCGCATCTCTTCGTTTTGGACACAGACCCGCGGTGGTTTGCGCTCCTCTGGTGCTGGCAAAGCCAGGCACGGGAGGTACAGCCTGAACTCCCTTTCTACAGAAAACCACGGCGCTCCAAAATGAACCCCAAAAAGCGGGGGAGTCACCCAAAAAATTCAGCAGAATAAATAAACAAGCAGATGTCTCTCGCGGGACGTGGTTGCCTGCGCATTGTCCAGCGATTAGAAGCTGGGGAAGGGGGATCTGCGTCTCCTCAGCCCACGAACGAGGCAGCCTCGGCACGGGCGGCTGGCAGCACATCACAGGAGCTGCGGGATGCGAGCGCTGCCCCGGGAATGTCGGAACAACCTGCCCCGAGCGAGGCATCCCTCCCCATGCCCCGAAAGATCCTCCTCCGGCGGGGCTGGTCACGCCCTGCTGCTCCCGAGTCCTTGTCCTTCCAGGGCCAGCGCTGGAACATCACTCCCGCGGCTGTAAATCCTGAGGCAACGCAGCCCTTCCCCTGGCTCCGGTGAAAACTGCATCGTGGTTATAAATCCACGGAAAAAAATAGCCAAAGTGAGCAAGGTGGGAAGGGGCGAAAGAGAAATGAATCCTGTGTACCCCAAGCTGCTTTAGAACAGAAAAGAATAATGAATATGTTAGCTGGAAGAGAATAAAATTAATATTTTTAGTTTGTTTCAGAGGAAAGCTACACCTCCAGCAAGGTTGTAGGAGGATGAGGAAAGCTTGGGGGCAGGAATGCCAAATATCCAGGCAGTGCATCCTTCAAAGGGAAAACCAGGCAGAGGAAGGCAAAGCTGTATTTTTTATCAGCTCCCCCAGGTTTTCATTGCACTGCAGGTGTGTTATTTCCCAGATCCACAGTCCCATGCTGGCTGTAGCCCTGTGCAAGTCCCAGCAGAGTGAATTATCCCACCCAGGAGGGATCTGTGGGACGACACTTCCCCGGTCTCCAGCTCTGCACCAGCCCAAAGGCCTCTCTGACCACTAAACTCCCATGTGGGAGCACAGGCACCAATCATTCCCTCCACAAACAGTTCAGAGCTGTGAACACGGAGAGGGGATGGGAGTTTGAGCACAGCTCTGTGAAGTGCAGGTAAAAGCTCCATCATCCCAGCTGCCTCTCCCAGGAAAATGCAAATGGAAAAGGGTAAATGGCAGCTCTGGGATAAAACCCCTCTTGTTCCGTGTGCTGCTTCCTAAGCGTGGCCAGTCCACAGCTGGGATAATTAGATTTAAGCCGCAGAGGTAAAACTCACAGGATAAATTATTAATCACAGGTTGTTTGCCCAGTGAGATCGAGTGAGAAAGGAGGGAGCATTCCGAAAGCTCCGAGCGGCAGCAGCTGGGCAGCGTTTCTGCTGCGTCACCAAAAGGTCAGGTGCAAGCACAGGCACCCACAACAGCTCCAGGATGTTCTCCTCATCGCCCGCCCTGCTCCCTGGGTTAAAGTTGGGATGGGGAGATGTCTCCTTCATGTGCAATGTATTGTACATGCCTGGGTGACAAGGGGTGGAGTGACAGGCCGAGGGGAATGGAACTAAGCTGAAAGAGGGGAGGTTAAGGTTGGATTTTGGGAAGGAATTGTTCCCTGTGAGGGTGGGGAGGCCCTGGCACAGGGTGCCCAGAGAAGCTGTGGCTGCCCCTGGATCCCTGGCAGTGTCCCAGGCCAGGTTGGACAGGGCTTGGAGCAGCCTGGGACAGTGGGAGGTGTCCCTGCCCGTGGCAGGGGGTGGAACTGGATGGGCTTTGATGTCCCTTCCCAGCCAAACCATCCATGATGACCAGCACGGTCATGCCTTGGCTATGGACAGAGCAGGTGCTTCCCAAGCATCTCCCCAAGAATCCCAGCTGCCACACACTGAGCATGGCCCTGGGGGGGTTCAGTCAGGGCAAGGGGGGGGTCTAAGCCCACTCTGGGGCTCTGCAGCTGCTTTGTGCCTTTGGCTGTGGCCGTGTTTCATTTCCCCAGGAGCTGCCCACCCTTTCTGTGGGGCTGGCTGGGCTCAGGGCTCAGGGATGTTCCCTGGCACGGAGCGCTGGGGTAATTTTCTGTGGGGCCCACACCCAGGATTATGGCTTTGAAAAAGGAGGAAACGCGGGAGCTTGGCTCAAAGGAACACACTAATTACCTGAGCAGGAAAAAAAAGAGCCTTTTCTTTCCTGGTAGAAGGCATCTGATAAAAGCCTGAGACCAGTGGTATTTATATTAGCAGATTTTACATCCTCCTTGTGTGTACTTGGACTGTGAGATATAAATCAAAGCAGGGGTTCATTCCAAGAACAGTTTATTTTTATCAGAGAAGTATGTGCTGGCAAACCAGATATTGGTATGTTGATTCTGTTGGTTAGGTGTGATTTATAATAGTTCCTATTGTTTTATGGTGTGTTTCACTTAATTTATCCGAGTCGTGGGTTTAGGGTTTTTTTGTTCTGCTCCATTTCATGTGTATTTTCTTATGGGTGGTTTTGCATTTTAGTGGTTGGCTGCAGCCTTGGAGCACTTCAACGCGAAGGAAGAGCCTAAAACCATGAAAACAAATCCTAAATGGGTTTGCAATCAAACATCTCCCTCTCTAAATGGATCCGGGCGAGGCGGAGAGCGAAGCAGCACAGAGTGCTTCTATCAGTGCTCCTTAAGCGAATCCTCAGCAGGGTTTGGGAAGCAGCTGCATCCCTGGCAGCATCCAGGGGCTGAGTTCCCAGGAGGCACCTGCAGCAGGGGAGGTAAAATTACGGAACATTCTGAGCTGGAAGGGCCCCACAAGGATCACCAAGCCCAGCTCCTGGCCCTGCACATCCCAAGAATCCTCTAGGAATGACCAGGAAGGGCGCAGCCCAGAAAGAGGCTGAATTCACAGCACCCAGGTGTGCCCAGCGTCCCCTCAGCTCTCCCTGCAGCTTAAAACCAGGGTCCTTGGAAACCTTTGCGGCGGAATTTCAGGAATTTCAGCAATTCCCTAAGCCTGGGCTCTGCTGGCAGCTCCGTGGCAAGGAGAGCGTGCCCTGCGCTGGGCTGTTCGTTAGCTCGGTGCCTGCGGCTGGTAATTAAAGCAGGGAATGAGAGAGAAGATTAAAAAAAAAAAAAAAAAACCCTGAAANGAGAGAAAAAAATAAAAAAAAAAAAAAAAAAAAAATACCCTGAAAAATCACCTTCTTCAAGATTTATGAGAATATAAACTCGGAGCTGAGATGTTCCTATCACCACCTATGAGGCCCAAGGGACAGCTTTGCCTTAATGCAGAGTCGGATGTTTGTCCCGGTGATGGATTCGGAAGGTGAGCGCGGAGCTCGAGAGCTCCAAGAGGAGCACGTGGGGGCCTCGGGGCTGCCAGGCTGGCTCTCAGGCTCTGATTTCCCCAAAGCCTGTCCAGCTGATGGGGGGCGGTGAAGGTTCCCCACCCCTGGCTGGGGGGAGGCTGGGGAAGGGGNGGGCTGAGCAATGCCTGTCCCACCAGGGAGGGCTTTCCTGCCCCGGAGGGTTCTGAGATGCATTTTGGCCTCTGCCCTGCCAGGGGTTTGCTGCTGTTCCATCCTCCCTGCTGCCCCTCAAATCCTTTCATTCCAGGGGTCCCTGGTGAGGGCGTCCATGAGGGAGGGCAGAAGGATTGTGGCCCTGCTCTGACAAGGAATTTGTTACTCAGGGAGAGCAGGGAAGAGCAATGCTCGGGGCTGTGCTGCCTCAAGAACCCCAAAGCCACGGCCAGGAGGAATCCCATCAACAGGCACCCCAGAACCTTTTATCTCTGAACCAAAAAGAAAGATAAAGTAAATAAATAAGTAAAAGCAGCGCCAAGGAGAGTCTTGGGGAGGAATCTTTTAAAACACAAAAATGGGAACATCCAACCTGAAGGCTCTGTATCCACTCCGGAGCCAGAGCTTCTGTGAGCTGCTGCAAACTTCCCGTAAAAGCAAGGAGAGCCTTCCCCATTTCGGGTTTCTAACCCTCCACGGGGAGCCCGCCCGCCCCTCGGAGTGAGCCCCAACTTCACGGAGGAAAGAGCCGCATCCATTCCAGTTAAGGTAATCTCCTGCCTTAATAATTCATGGGCTGCTTTCAGGAGAGCTCGGAGCTCCAAGGAAAGCTGAAAGCTTCTGTGCACATCTGTCAGCAGCACCAGTCAGTGCCTACCTCTAGAAAAGAATAAAAATCAGTGAAAGCATTTTGATGAAGCGGCAGGGTCAAGTATTGGCTGCTTCCAAGCTACAGAAGTCACATCTGGCTTATTTACACATTTTTCCTCCCCTACAGCCACATAAGAAAAGTATAATCCTAGAAAGACGAGGAAGATCTTAAGCTGGAGGCAGTGCTACCGGACAGATCCACTTTTAACTCCAGAGCGCCTCATGGAGATTGTTCCCAAGGAGTTGTCCTTCCAGGGAAACGTCTCTGTGGATGGTTTGCATGCCTGCTTCCATATTGTCCCTCCTCACTACCCTCACCCCTCTCTTTACTTGTCCTAACTGCATTAGTGCTAGTGGATATTATCCCGGGGAGGGGCTTGGATGTGTTGATTAACCTGGCAGAGCCTAAAAGACGCAGCTGGGAGGCTGTGAAATGGCAGAGCTCACAGAGGTTCAGCCTCACCGGATCTGACACTCTACTGTTCAAAGACTCAACCTTTGCTGTGAAAAGGTCAGGCTGGGCAGGGCTTGGAGCAACCCGGCCCAGTGGAAGGCCGATGGCAGGGGGTGGAAGAAGATGAGATTTTTTTGTACCTTCCAACCCAAACCGGTCCCTGATTCCTTGTTAAGGAATCACCTCTGCTGATGAGGACGTGTCGGTTTCTCCCCTCCCAGCCCAGACACTCCTCTTTTCATTTTCTCACCACACCCACCCCTTTTCTTTTCACACACCTTCCCCATTTTACAATGAGTTCTGGCTTTCAGCGAGGTTTTGTAATCCTTTATGAGCCTGGGCTGATTTAACAGGATTCTCAGGGATGACTGAGGGATGGAGACAGGCATCTGGCTGGGAGAGGGAAAAGTCCTGTAAAACAGCTTCTGGCTGTTGGAGAAGCTGGGCTGAGTACCCTCAAGACACAGGTATGGCCTGACACACCATTGGAGCTCTGGGATCCGTATTCCAGGGGGCAGGAAGATCCCAGGTGACTGTCCCAAGGGGTGTTGGTTATGAAATGCAAGCAGCTCCAAGTGCAGCAGCCATCAGAGTTGCACAGCCTTTGAAGTTAATGGTAACTCCTCTGAGATCCTCCCAGGAGGTTTTCCCCATCAAGATCCATCTCCCAGAGTCCCTGCCCGAGGACAAATGCCACGCTCCTACGAATCTCCCAAGCTCGCAGCCTCTGAGACCTTGGTTGCTGTCTGCTAGCCCCTGATTTCCCAGCCAACGTGGGAACTGTGGAAGCAGCGCGTGGTGGCACCGGGATAATTGTGTCTAATTACACCAAAAGCCTCCCCGAACCTCTCGGTGTGGCTCTGACTCCGTGTCACACTCGCAGACACTGTACTTTTATTTCAGGCAGCAGAGAATAATCCTGCAGTCAATTACTCCCACTTTCGGCCTTTGTGCACTGCCAGGTATTTCAGACAGCATGAAAGACACTCTTAAAATATTCTGAATGGCTGCTCCAGGCTGTTGCGAGCAAGCACTTAATACAATGCACGGGGAAAAAAAAAATAAATCTCTCTTTTCACCGGAGGAGTCAGTGGGCTGCATCCGTGATGAGGCAGGAGCTGATCCTGCACAGCGCTGGGGCTGCAGCAGCAGCTGGGGCTGGGCAACGAGGGGGCTCAGATTGGCGCTGCTGGAACAACATCCTCTGACACCGCACAGTTCGGGGCTACACTGAATCACTCAAGTGATGATGCTCCTTTCTAATTTCACTGGCAGCACAGGCAGAACAACAGCCAGGAAAGGAACAAATAGCTCAGAGGCAGCCAGGGCCAGAGCGGGGAGGCGCAGAATCCTGCACCAATAGCTCCGATAAACCCTGGTTTTTATTTTTCCAGGCAGCTAAAATCACTGGCTTCCTCTCCCAGCGAAGGCAAGGAGACACACAAACCCCACAACGGGGCACGCGAGGAACAAATGCAGAGGCACAAATGGCTTTTTTAGCAGAAGATGCAGCCTTAGCTGGTTGGTTTGGCACCTGCATTCCAGCCACACTGCCGGGAGCCAGCAGAGGTGGTGAGGCCACCGCGGTGCACCCGAATGAACCCAGGCTGCACGAGCATCCCGTTCAGTGCTCTCTCCACTGATCCCCACTGCTGCAGACACAGATGTCCCAAAGCCGGGCTGGGGATGCAGGAGGGTGGGATTGGTCACACAGCAGCTGCCAAACCTCCCCTTGCAGACCCGACTCCTTTTCCTATCTGCTCGTGATGAGGAGAGGGACCGAGCACGTGGTGTCTTCAACACCAGCCAGGAGCAGGTCTGACCCCGAATTATCCTTCAGCCCCCCACCTCCCCAAACACGCAGCAAGAAATTCCAGAAGGTCAGCAGCAAATGAGGTCTTTCCTTTTGAAGGGAGGTGGGAAATTTCAGAGGCCTTTCAAAGCGAGCAGAAAATGTCTGCTTTGAAAGGCCTCTTGCCATCACTTAAAAGAAAACACTGAAGTGTCAGCTCCAGTGTAAGCTGGGTGTGCAGATAGCCTCTCACGCCATCAGAAACTTCTGGCTCCCGCTCCAGGCTGCTATAAATAGCTGTGTGCACAATTAGCAGGTTTCGGGCCAATCTACAGAAAATCATAATCCACGTAAAATCGATAGGATCAGCTTTCCCAGCTGCAACAGCAAAGGTCAGAGGGAGATCAAAGCAGCCGGAGATACGGCCCCTGGGACGGGTGGCAGTGGCAGCTCTGCAGCCTGGAAATGCTCTCTGCTTCCATGGGGTGATCCCAAGGCTGTGGGTGCAGGGCAGCACCCCCCCAGCAGCCTGCACCACCCCTCTGCAGGGGGACACGTGTTCCCCTGATTAAAAATGCACGGCAGCCACCGTGGCTGAGGCTCCCCAGCCGTGCATTCAATGTTTTATCCGTGCTGGCTGTTTGACCAGACAGAATCTATTACCTGCCTCTCCAGCTGGCCGCTGCCCCAGAGCTGGGATGACACAATCTGACAAGGAGTTTTCTCCTTGCTCACCCCTGCAGCATCCAGGACAGGCAAAACTGACTTAGAAGCCAGAGTTTGCTTCACCCTTCAGAGAGTTTGGGGACTAAAAGAATCGATGGAGGCTGAATCGTAGAAACACAGGATGGTTTGGGTTGGAAGGGACTTTAAAGACCATCCAGTTCCACCCCCTGCCATGGGCAGGGACACCTTCCACTGTCCCAGGCTGCTCCAAGCCCCGTCCAACCTGGCCTGGGGCACTTCCAGGGATCCAGGGGCAGCCACAGCTTCTCTTTCTGGTGAACCCCAGTGCCAGGTGGCTGGGCGTAAAGGAGTTTCTTTCTGTAGTCATTCCAAGGATGAGCTATGTAGATTTGGCTCAGGAGAGCCTCAGGAATTTATGTGCTTTGAATTCTCTTCACAGCTCTTTCTGTCTTGCATCACCAGGTCATAAACTGGACAGTGCAGGCAGCACTGAGCCCATCTGAGTCTGGCAGTGCTGGAGATCACCAGTGTGATCCAGCCCCACCAGGCCCTCTCGGGGCAGACACAACTTGTCCCCTTGTCCCCAGTCCCTCTCCAGCTCTCCTGGAGCCCCTTTAGGCCCTGGAAGGGGCTCTGAGGTTTCCCTGGATCCTTCCCTTCTCCAGGTGAGCACTCCCAGCTCTCCCAGCCTGGCTCCAGAGCAGAGGGGCTCCAGCCTTGGAGCAGCTCCGTGGCCTCCTCTGGACTCACTCCAGCAGCTCCACGTCCTTGTGCTGTTCTTCCCCAGGGCTCGGGGCAGCTCTGCAGGTGGGGTCTCACCTGAGTGGGGCAGAGGGGCACAATCCCCCCTCCCCTGCTGCCCACGCCGTGGGATCAGCCCAGGACACGGTTGCTTTCTGGAGGCCACCACATGCGGCCAGCGCACGTGCAGCCTGTCATTCACCAGCACCACCAGCACCCTTCCTGGCAGGGCTGCTCTCAATCCCTTCACCTCCCAGACCCCATTGATCCCAGGGATTGCCCCAAGCCCCCGGGGAACCCTCCGTACATGGGAGAGACCAGTGCAGGCCTGGCGGGAGAGACCAGTGCAGGCCTGGCCTATTCCTCCTCCTAAATCTTGGCTGGGACAGGGAGACGGAGCCACAAATGCTGGTCAGGAAGGAGAGGGAAGCACTCAGGCAGCTGCTGAGCAGCCTCTCGAGCGTGCTGACTGTGTGTGCTCCAGATCGCAGCGCGTTCCCCACGCGCCCGGCAAGGACCGCGGCGGCGGAGGTGGAGGCAGCAGGGGTGACGGTGCCTCCAGGACCCAGATGGAAGGGGACGGAGCTCAGCCCACGTTCTGCTCGGAGCCCATCACTCTGCGTGAGAAAGAGAAGGAAAACGTGTGTAAAACAAAAGAGAATCCCTCCAGAAATGCCTTTTGCCTGGGATGGCTGGGATGGGCCTGCCCACCGCGCCAGGCGATTTGAACGGCTCGCTGCTCTCGGGGCCGTGCAGGAGCTCGCCCTGCCAGCGCTTCCTTCCGGGCAGAATTTCCCTTTACAAATGTCACGGAGGGAATTGTTTCCCCGGGAGCTTTCCCGCTGATTTGACACGGAAAGCCTGGCATGTGCTTTTTCAGAGGGGACATTTGGCATTGGAAGCCACTGGGGAACTGGCTTGCAGAGGTGAAAGCCCAAAAGCAGGAGAGAAAAGGCCCTGCCCTAGGAAACACATCTGGATGGGGTAATTTCCAGGGCAGGCGATGATTCTTCAAGTTTCCACCTCCCAAAAGCCAGAGGACTTTGCTGTGTCACCTCCGGGCGTTTTGAAGGCAGAGGATTTTTGTGCAAAGCTGTTCTCGAGAAATGATCCACGCCGAGCTTGTTGATAATCAGGTGCTTTATTTTGGGTGGAATGATCTCTTTTGGTGCTCCAATCACACCATTCTCTTTCCACACCTTTAATCTTCCCACCCTTCCAAATAAGCCGTTTTCCCTTCAAGTATCTCCATCCCCTTCCACCCTAAAATGTAACAACCTAACGACTAATGAGCAATTAACGCTCATTAGAACGCTGCAGTTGGCTCTTCTTTACATCAGCATCACTCCTAACAAAAGGCACGTTAGCCTGTCCATTTTAAAGGCAGGTTATTATCTCTTTTTCTGGTGCTTGCTGGTTTTTCCAGGTGAACAAAACGAGCTCAGCCTCATTTCTGACCTTGGCGTGCACACCTCAATGGAGCGTTGCACGAGAGGAGCGACCCGCAATCAGAGGGAGCAGGTGCCTATTCCCTGGCCAGAAGGAATTACCAGGAGAGACTCGAGCCTTTGATACTTGGAATAAATTGCCACGCAGAAAATCGAACACAGAGAAGCTCACTGGGACAAAGAGCAAAATGCTTTTTTCTGGTGTCATGATCGGGCACGGCGATGCCGAGTGCTCTGAGAGCTGCCACCTTCTTGCCAGGAGCTGGTGGGAGGCTCTGGTTGAATGCAGACTTGTGATGGAGGGTTGGGAAGTGGAAAATGAGGTTCCCTTACTTGTCCGAGGTTTGTCTGGTCATGGGAAGTCACAAACTTCCCAATTCTCCGGTGTTTTATGTGTTCCATGCTGGGAGAGGCAGCATGGCAGACTACCAAGGTCATAACAGGAGAGCTGGGTGATCCTTTTCCTAGACCAGACTTGCTCCAAGTGACCTTTTGGTATTCCCAGAATTTGGTTGCTCACTGTTTAAGCCCCTTGGCGGAGTGACAGTGAGCTTCTCTTAACACAACTTCTCCAAAACCCCGGGATAGTGGGAAGGTGCCACTTTGAAAACCACCAATGTGACTTTGGAGCTGAAATCTGGCTTCCAAAGTCCTTTTAAACAATCAACGTTTGGAGACAATGGACACAACACTGTAAGCCAGGTGCTCCAGATGTGAGACCTCCAGGCGAGCAACTCGGCGTCCCCTTGCTGAGGGGTGACAGAGGATTCCAGGCAGTGCCTGCAGTTTATACAGCAGGAAAAACGAGGATCGTGCTGTGCATGTCTGGTCCTGTGCTCCTGGATCCCGGACTGGAAATGTCCATGACAACACAAGACAAACACAGCAGCAAATACGTAAATACGTGTGTGCTCTGCTGAGTTCTGCACAGACCAGGGAAAATGTGGAATTGTGGTGGCACTTTTCACTTAGAGGTTCATGAAACTCGGGGAAGCCTGCTTTTCCACTGTGGATACACTGGGAGCCTGCAAATCTAAAGAGAGTGGGGACAACTGCTGTGGGGTACAAATTCTAAGTGTTCAGTGTGGAGAGGAGATTTTCCAGTCTGTGTATTCCTCCCATTCATCAGCTTGGAAATGTGACCTCTTAAAGGAAAACTTGGAAATGCAATTGCTTTGACAGAAAAAAAAAAGGGGGGGGGAGGGGGGGGGTAGAAAAAAGGAAAAAAAAAACCAGAACCAAAGAGAAACCAAACAAAAAAAAAATCACAGAACCATTTATTACCATGAGCCATCTCTTCAAAATGTGGGTGTTCAGCACCTGGCAGCCTATTTTCCAAGGATATACAGCAGCACAAGGCAGGATTGGCTCCAGAGCCACTCGAAGAGAAGTGTCAGGACCAGGCTGCTCTGAAAAAAGGGAGAAAAGAAAGGAGAAAATGACGGGGAAGAATGGCAGGGCGTCTAACACTTCGCATCTAATGCCTCCACATGGCTGCAAGTGCCGTGGCAATTTGGCCCCGCTAACACGGATGGAGGGATGTTGCTAACATATTGCTTCCTTGTCAAATGTCTCACTGGTTTTGCAGCCAAGTCTCCTGCCAGCGAGGCCGCAGCAGCGCCTCTCCGCTACTTTCATATGCAAAGAGGTTGTTAACTCAATTGCCAATAAAATTCTAGTGGGTGGAGAGGAGGACATCTGCCTGTCTAGTCCTGTGCTTGCCAACATGGTTCTTTTATTCCTCCAGAAGCCGCGAGCTCCGACTCGAGCTGGTATTTTGACAAGCATTTCTGTTTTCCTGACACAGTGGGCAAAGTGGGCACAGATCTTGCGTGCCACTCGGAATATGTTTTCGGCGCCGTGATTTGCATCCCTCCCCCGGAGGCCGCGAGCAGCTTGGGCAGTGGGGTTTGGTCTGACATGGAAATGTGCCGCCAACCGCGTGAGGACAACGTGGGGACCACGCTCCGCAGGCTCAGAGGGGCTCGGAGAGGCCTTGGAGGAGGGAGGAGAAGGGATGGGGACGGCGCTGAGGCAAACGAGTTGTCACATCAGGAACCGCACCACCCAGTTCGTGTTAATGACACAGCTTTGGGCTGCTGCAACCCCAGGGGCCCAACTAAGCCAGGCTGCAGCCCCCTGAGGATGCTCCTCCAGGGAGAAGGGGGCGGATGGGGCATCTGTGCTCCTGGCACAGTCGCAAATCCGCCCTCGAGCGAAACTGCAGCTGAAATCGAAAGGTACCCAGTGGCTGGAGGTGGCAGCCTAGGAGTGGGGTAGGTGGGCTTCATCCCCTGGGACTCGTAACCAGATTCTCCCAGTGCTTTCCAGGCCTGAGTTCCGGGTAATCTCTGCTTTCCTGGCGAAGGATAAGCCACCCCCTTTGCGACGTGGTTCAAGCTGCCAGAGGAGGCCGAGCAGCCGCAGGGATTTCTGCGGGAAAGGTTTAGGCACATCAGACTGTACAGATGGCCAGAGCCAGAGTCTCTCAGGTATCACACAGGGCACAATCAGCTCTCCTCCATCCTCCTCTTCCCCCGGCTCGCCCTGCGTGCCAACCCTGCTGCCAAGCCTCATAAATTATCCCTCAGCTCTCCGAGCACCGCTCCACGGAGGGTGGGGAACCACGGTCCAACTGCTCCTGCAGCTGCCCAAGGGCACAGCAGCCACGCTGCTGCTCTGCCTTCACCCCCAGAACCAGACCCCTCCTCTGGGCAGGACCACAGACCTAAAGGACAGCTAATTTCACGCCTTTTAAACCAGATTCCCTTTAGCACAAAAAGAAAAATAACAGAGAAGTTTCTTATCTCTCTGGGGAATGTCTCGAGACTGGAGCTGTTTTATTATCCGGGTTAGTTTGACATCCGAGAGGAGAAGATTGTGATCTGAAATCTGCAACGAGAAGGGGGTTAGCCCTTCCCTATGTTCATAAATAAATGACCAAGAAGAGATACGTGCCAGTTTGTTTTTTCATTTATTGGGCTGAAGGTTCATCTGGAGAACAAAAGATCAGGAATTTATTGTCTTGTTAACTGTCTGGAGGCTTTTAATAAGGTGCCGTGTTACTCTGACCATCTTACCATTCTGTAATTTGATTATCCAGACGTTCTGGTTCTTAATTGATAATTAATTTGAATAACGTGCAAAGAATTGAATGATGGAAGGGAGAAAGAGAAACAGATGGTTGGTCTATGCAGCTAGAAAACATTTAACGGGGGAGAAAAACCATCGCATTTGGAGCATAACAATATACTTTGTTCATCTCTGGGAAGAGACAATGGCATATGTTGTGGCTCATGTCTTCAAACTTCTGCCCTGGTAACAGAAAGGAAGGGGAAGATGCTGCAACTGCAGCACGAAAAGGTGGATGGCAGAACGCGTGGCAGATGTGAAATCTGGCACTGCCTTCCCTGGAGAGGAGAGATCCGGGCCACGCCGCTTGTCGGACGGGGTGCTGGCGTGGACAGTCTCAAAGCCCAGTTCTCCTTGAATGTGCAAAGCTGCTGAAGACAGGGAGATGTAAAGCTGCAGCGTGAGGGGCTCTGTGTGGTGGTGTGGATGGGATCCGCATGTTTTATGTACCCAGATTAATTCCTTGCCTCCGAGTATGTCACGAGGAAGATGCAACTCCAGGAAACCGAGAGCAGGGGAAATGGCACTGAAACGCCACCCTTTTCCTCACCCCCTGCACCACCACTCCCTAAAGCCCCACTGCCCCTCCCAGCTCCTCATTCCCTGCGTCAGAATGCCCACCAGCCAACAGACCCCTGGGCAGGACGTGGCTACCGAGGTTTCTGCAAAGGACACGAGGCCCTGCCGAGGCCTGTGCTCAGGAGTTCGTTCCAGCAGGGAGCCGTGGGCAGCTGCTCCCGACCTTCTCCCTTCACCCAGCGACATTCCAGGCTCTTGGTCAGGTGTTTTTCAAGCCATGGCCTCCAGAGCTCTTCCTTCTGGGGTTTCTGGTGGCCATCACATGGCTGAGGCTCCTACAACTATGAGCTGTATGAAAGCATCTTTTCCTGGAACCCACATCCACTTTTTTTTTAATTTTTTTTTTTTTTTCCTGAAGGGATATTACTTAAATGTGTTCATTCCTCCTTCAAGGGCAGACTATACTTATGGAGACAGCAGAGAGAGTTATGGCTGAAGGTAATTCAGACTCTAGGAGGGAAATAGGAACAAACAAGCAATGCTTTTCCTCCCATCCACCCACGGATGTCAAAGGCCCAAAGCCTTTACCTCACTGGAAAGATGAATCAGGAGCAGACACGTTTGCTTTATTCCACGGACAGTGCCACACTGGTTCTGGGCCTGAAAGCAGCAAGGCTCTCTGCAGGCTGCTCTTCCCTTCCCTCCTCCAAGCTCAATCACGCTTTGCGTGTGGAGGATGCGCAGGAGAACTCATCCCCACACCCTTGTGTCCAAACCAGTGCCCAGTGCTCGATCTCTGCTCATGAGCTGGGATTTCAGAAGGGGTCCAGCCGAGGTGAGCAGGATGGCAAGGGGATGCCCAAGGTCAAACATCAAACACAGTCCATTTTGGTAGGGCCTACAGAAATCACTCCTTCCATTTTTTCTGGCTTTCCAACCCCTCCAGGGGAGTAAGGAACCAAAAAAACCTGATTAAAGAGGCTCTCATCGATGCAAATGGATTGCAACGGTTTTTAAAAGAGTTAAATTTGCAGCCCGAACTACTTGGCAGAATCTCTGAAATCATTATTCTTTTATTCATAGCAGTAATAAATAATAATAAACCTAAACATCCCAATGGTCCCCACACCTCCTGCATCTCCCTAGCTGCAGATCTCGAACATGAATAATAATTACAGCTTATCAAATCAGCCCGTGATTAGAGACAACAGAAAGACATTTCATATTGTTAACTTCCTCGCGCAAGAGGGGGAAAAAAATCAGGTCATAGGGGTATTAAAAATTTATATCATAGCATTTGACTTGACTCATCTCTTAAAAAGGAAAAAAAAGCCAGCATGTATTATGTATTTAGGCAATTCCTTTTAAACCCTCTCCCGAATGAGCACGAGACAGGCCAATAACTTGATAGATGGATGGCTCCATCCAGCCCGCGTGCATATTTTATACACACACGCACGTGCAGACACTTACCGGGCACTCACACCTATATAAAAAATCATATACATACAGAGAGAGAGGTATAAATCTATTTATAGCCCTTAGCTCAAGGCAGATGCAGAGCTAACGTTAAAAAAAAAAAAAATCAAAAAATCCCTATGCAGAGATAGCATCTTATTTAAATCTGGCAGCTTTAGAAGAGCAATTTTTTTGCCAATTTTTTGTGGAGTTGCAGCAACCTCAGCAGAGCTGGGTTCATTAGCTGCCTGATTCCTGTTTGTGTTCACTGCTTGTGTTGTTTGTTTCTCTTTCCTTGGGTCATTTTTCTGGCTTTCGTGGTCCAGAAAATGCCTCGACAAGGGAAAAAAGCAAGTCCTTGATGCCGTGGAGCACAGAGGAAGGAGTGGGATAAATCAAGTCAAGCGAGAGGCTGAATTCTCATCGCACCTCATCTCTCAGGAGATCAGGACATGGAACCAGCTCCTGCTTGGATGATTTTCAGGACCCACATCGTGCCCTGTTCACCTGCTGGGGCTGCACATTTGCTCTGGGCAGGGGAGCCCTGCAGAGCCGGGGTCCCTGTGGGCAGGTGCCATCCCATCCCATCCCATCCCATCCCATCCCATCCCATCCC
>VZTF01003063.1:481079-511406 GCA_013397755.1 Cnemophilus loriae
TTTTTTTTTTTTTTTTTAAATTCTGGAAAGAGGCACAAGTAAATGGGCAGCAAAGGGAACCCAACATCACCGAGGGATCTAAAAGGTGTAACTTCTGGCTGAAGGTGGTTCTGTGCTGGGGGAGCACCAGCCCACCCTTCTTGCTGTGGACACTGTGGCTGCAAAGGGCTGTGGCACCAGAGAAGGAAGGACACCCCAAGGACTGCAGCGTCGCCTCCAACTCCAACCTGCCAAGAGCATCCAGCCTGCCTGGAAGTCCCTGTCTGTGTTGCCTAATGCGGGGGCTGATCTCAAATCCAGCTGCCACCCATCCTGCTTGGAGACCTTGTCACTCAAATCCATGCCTGGCTTCAGCCTGGCACAGTGGGGTCCGGGTCCTTCCCTGTGCATCCCATACTGAGGATTGGCTTGCAGGATCACAGCAGGATCACAGCAGGATCACAGCAGGATCACAGCAGGCTGGAGGTGGGAATCTCACACACCCTGCTCTGGGCACCCTCCATGATTCATGGAGCAGACACTCATTTTTGGGGTTCAGGGCATTTCCAAAATGTGGTGAGGGCTCCGCACTGGAGACGCCAAAGGGAGGGATGTGCCGTGGGCCCACTCCCGGTGTTTTCTGCTCCGGACACACGAGCCTGGTGTTCCCAAGCAGGAGCAAAGGGAGCATCCCAGCTCCTCACAGTGCCCCTGTGCTCTGAGAGGCTCCTCTCCCCTGCCTGTCCTGGCTCCCATCCTCTCCACCTCCACCACTCAGCTGTTTGGCCACAGACCTGTGATCCTGGGGACACCCGGATGGTCACCAGCTGATGCCCAGCCAGAGCCAGGGAGGTCAGCGTGATGGGAGCGTTGCTCAGAGGCCGCGTCCCCAATGTCACCTGTGTTCAGCACCGAGGGTAAAAACCCAAGCAGAGCACATCAGGAGGCTGTGGTAAAAGGTCCATGGCATAACGTCATCCCTGCAGGATTTAAAATCCACGTGCCATCAGATCTGAGCAAGGTGAGCCCCACATGTGGTGCAGCACCTGCCCAGTGCCCCCCCATCCTGCAGCCACCCCAGAGCCCACGCCGAGGGCTGGATCCAGGGGAACATCACCCACACTGCAGAGTCTGCACTGGGGAGAGGATATTCACTCCAGCTGCCAGCTCTGGCTGCTAAGACCATCTCCTTTCATGTCTTACTGCCTCTCACTCCACCCCTTCATTCTTTTTTTCCTTTCTGGCTGCACCCAAGGGCCCGTGCTGCCCTGGGTGCGCTGCGTCACACTGACGTCAGGGAGGCAGCCAGGGCCACGATCATGGGGCTTCTTTCACAACCTGCCTGCCCTGGGGACTCTCATTAATCATGATCCGCAGATAACGGCCCTGCAGAGCGATTGCCAGCAGTCCCAAGGGAGCCCACACTGGTTTTTCCGCACAGCCGCCCTGGCAGAGCAGGAACAGGGCAAACAGGCTGGGAAAGGAGGCTGGAAAAGGGCAGGCACCAGGCTGGAGGGGCTCCAGGTGTGTGCACTGGGCTTGGAGCACCCTGGTCCAGTGGAAGGTGTCCCTGCCCACGGCAGGGGGGGAATGAGATGAGCTTTAAGGTCCCTTCCAACCCAAACCCCTCTGTGATTTTTCCAGGGTTGGCACAGGTCTTTCTGCATCCACCCTGGGACAAAAAAATAATGGATTTGGCCACAGGCCTCTGGCTCGGGCAATCCTTCTTATTTATCCATCCCATTCTGCTGGCTCAACACTCGGCTGTGGATATTGAGCATCAGCCCCGTCAGGAGACATCAGAGTCATCCCACATCCACATGGCAGTGAGAGGAACAAGTCTTTAGTTTTTCCATTTTCCCTTCTTCTTGGAGATCTTTAAAAAAGAAGAGAAAAAAAAATATCTTTAAGAGTTTCCCAGCCCTACCTCCTTCTCCTTCATGCCTGCTCCCAGCTGGAAAACAAGGATTACCTTAGCTGCTGGATTTCTCTTGCTCAAGGACAGTTATTTGCAATCACTCCTGGCATGGCTTTGTGTTAAAGGTTGGCCCAGCCCTGGTTTTGGGAAGAGGGCATAAATTCAGGGCTCATTTCAAGCCACAACCCTCATTTTCAGAATGTGAATCTTCCTTCCTGCATAATGAAAATCCATTCCTTGTCTTGGGGAGTCCATTACAGGCAGAGGAGACCAGAGTGGTTCGTGCATGGAAAAGAATTACTATGAGACACTTCTTAAAACATTTTTTTTAATTGATGTGCTCCCAGTCTCCTGTTTGGTGGTGGGTAATTAAGTCAATTAACAAGCATCTGTTTATTTATTTCCCTCATTGATGGATGTAAGCAGTTTGGGTAGCAGTTTGTAACAAGGGCCTGCTGCAGCTCGCCCGCCGATCCATGAATATTCAGGCAATCGCTGCACTCCATCTACAGGACCTGCTCCTCCACCTCCAGGAATCTGGGAACGAGCTCCAGGGTGGCCAGGGATGGGACAGACTGTGTCAGCCTGGGGCTGGGATCCTGCCGTGGTTGGACAGGGCTTGGAGCAGCCTGGTCTGGTGGAAGGTGTCGCTGTCCATGGCAGGGGGTGGAACCAGATGGGCTTTAAGGCCCCTTCCATCCCAAACCAGTCTGTAATTCCATGATTCTAAGTTCCCTCCTAATCTGCATTTTGGCAAAGCCCCTCAGACGCTCTCAAAGGCCTCTTGGGGCTGCTTTTGTGTCCCTCCTGCAGCCCAAGGCTTCAGCATCTTCAGAAAGCGTTTGAGGGCAGCTCGTGGAGGCTGGAAAACAGCCCCCAGCTGCCCTCAGCCCACGGGGAGATGGTCAGATTGAACACCTCACCCCGAGCATGGCACTCCTCCCCTCCCCACATCCATGTGCTTCCCAGATGGCTGGGGGAGGAAGCCACCAGGAAAGCAGCAGCTCCCTGGGAATTTGTCTATCATGGGATCATCCAGGTGGCTCTCTGCTGACCCTCCTGGGGGTCTCCCCAGGGCGTTTTTGGGGTCACCCAAAGCTCAGAGCACTCTGGGGCCTCCAGAGCACCCCGGACACCACTGTCCCCATCTCCTCTGTGAAACACGCTCCGCGTGCCCAGAGCCGAAGGCCACGAGCCCAGCCGGCGACATTCCCACGTGGGCCAAACGACTCCCGGCACTGCCTCCGGAGAGTCATTTAATCACAGGCAGCACAATCAAGGAGGCCTCGGAGCCAGAGAAAGAGGGATTAGCAGTCTCTGGGCAGAGCATTCATCACGGCGAGCAGTTTGCAGGGGCGCATCTGCTGCTGACTCCTCTCTCGCAGACGCACCGGTTTTGTTGCCGTGTCAGCACCACGGATGTTTACTCCCTCCCGGAGCCGAAACCCTGCAACGCTGAACGCGCTCGTTTTCCACCAGCGGGGGGAAAGGAAAGGGATGCTCCCAGACTCCCTTTTTGAAGGGATGCTTCAAAAAAAGAATTGCCAGAGCGGCTCAGGCCGGCCCTGCGTGCCCTGCTCCTGGTGGGAGATGCCATCAGCAGCTCGCAGGAGGCTGCACCAAAAGCAGGTTGGGGGCTCCCCACCCCCTGCCTGGGTGCCTGGGAGAAGGGAGGGCAAGGCTCCCAAGCACCCTTTCAGAGTTCCTCGGGTTTGGTAAATTAATTAGTTTAAGCGAGTGATTAGAGCTCGGTTTAGCACTGGCTCGTTGCAGCTCTGCTGGACGGCTGCGCCTTCCCCTCTCCCACTCTTCAAACGAGAATTTTGGGGTTTTACAGTAAAAATCATCGGGGCTGGGAGGGAAGTCAGGCATGGAAGAAAACAGAGACGATGGTGGGTGAGGGAGGGCGCAGGTGGGAGGGTCATCTCAAGGGTGCAGGGAGAACCCTGGCACTGGATATTGGAGATTTCCAGGGTGGCTGGAGCTGGTCGGCCTCGTTTCAGAGCTCACACAAATTTGCCGTCCAGTTTTGAGACAACTCAAAAAAGTCCATCGAGAGTCCCAGAAAAACCCTCCAGTTTACAGCAGAGCAGGAGACATCATAATAACAATAATAACAGTAATGATAATTGGATGAAAGTTTGCCGTAATGAACTGGCTGCAGCCCAAAGATGCTTAATAGACTCAATTTCTGTGTGACAACTGAGTGAAGGCACCAGAGAAATTCACATCCTGTGGCTTTGTTGATAGATAAAAGATCCCTTCAGGGCAGTGCAGAGCTGGGACCTTTCTTCCACCCATGCTGACCTCAGAGAAGCCACACTCAGTCATTGGTGCCCCATCCCTGGGAGTGTCCCAGGCCAGGTTGGACGGGGCTTGGAGCAGCCTGGGATAGTGGAAGGTGTCCCTGGCCACAGCAGGGGGTGGGATGGGATGGGCTTTAATGTCCCTTCCCACCCAAACCAGTGTGGGATTCCAAAATTCCACAATAATTGCCTGCTCTGAGCCCTCCTTTAATTCTTTTTAGAGTCTCTGGAAGACGACTGATGAAGACATAATTTTCCTGGGCAAATGAAATGATGTGCTTCCCCCCGAGGAAATCATTTCTATTCTGCACCTTTTCCTCAATCCCACACAATTCGAGAGACGGTTGATTTATAGATTTCGGAGGCTCTCTTTTCTCCCACTGCTGCCAGAAATGAAATGGATCGCGCACATCCCGCCCTGGCTGAGGTTTCAGCGCGCATGCCCAGCATTCTCCGTGTCCCCCCACGGACAGGGCACGCGGGGACAAAGGTGTGGAGGATTTCAAACAGCACCTGGGGCTCCAGAGGCATGGAGGAGGCATATCCTGACCACAGAAAGGGGCACTCCATCTGAATTCCAGCGAGGAGAAGGAAAAAACATGGATGGTTTTGGGGGCCGTTATAATCCAGCCCAAATAGAGTCACTCTCACAGTTATTAATTATTACCTCTGCCTGGTATCCTCCTCTCCTGAGCCCTCTACACATGGAGCCAACACAGAGCAGTAGGGGAAGGATCCAGCAAGGATGAGACCTCTGGAAAACACAGAGAGAGACAGGGAGAGGGGGTGAGATATCCCATCACTGCATCCCTGCCAAACCCTGCTCCTTGAAGGGGCAGAGCTGCATCCCAGTATTCGTCTGGAGAGAAACAAACAAACAATCAAAAAGCCTGCTCCCCCAGACAAAACAAATAATTAAAAAACCCCCAGCTCTCCCCTCCAAAAAAACCCCAAAACTCTAACCCCCTCAAAATACAGCACTCACAAAGAAACAAAACAACCCCACCAAATTACAAACAAACAAACAGGAACTCAGCCCTCCCCCCAAAAAAACTAAAAAAACAACACCTCCAAAAAAAAAATCCCCAAAAAGATCCCCAAACAAACAAACCCACCCTCAAAAGACCCAAAAAAACAAAACAAAAAACCCAACCCCCCCCAAAACCCAGAAAATCCCCCCAAAACAAAACACAAAAAAAACCAAAACACCCTAGAAACAAACAAACAAACAAACTCAAAATGAAACCAAACCTCACCCCAAAACCCCCTCAAAAATAAAAACCCTCCTCCAGAAACAATCTCAGCCCCCAAAGCCCAGGAAAAGCCTTCAACATCCCGACAAAAAAAACAGGTTTTGTTCTGAACATGGAAAACTCTCTGCAGGGAAGGGAGACGCTGTTCTCCACATCCATCCTGACCTTCCCAACAAACCACCCTGGGGCAGCACCTCCCCTCGGCCAAATCTTTCGTGTGTGTCCGACACCCCCTGGCTTTATCATCCTTTGCAGCACAGTGCTCCCAGCTCCTGGAAAAAACCCTCCCATGGCCGTTTGTCGGGGACATCTCGTCCTTCCCGGAGCTCAGAGCTGCCTCGCAGGTGTTTGGAGCTGCTGCCCCTCCAGGGTGGAAGGGGCTGCTCCGGGCTCCCGTTCAACAGGAACATGAAATAATCCTCATGGCATCCTCTCATCTGGCCTCGCCTCTGCTCCAGCTGCTCCTGCCTCTCTCCCAGAGGTGCAGCTGCTGTGGAGGAGCTCTGAGTTAGAGGAGGAGAGGTTTTGGCATCCGTTCCCCCAGTGCCCCCTGCGCTTTTTGGGGTGGTGGGGTCGCTCAGGTCGCAGCGAAGGCAAACACGCTTTTCCTGGATCTCCCCCTAGAAGGGACTCGGGGAAGGGTTTGGGGGGGCTAAAACTAAAAAGGCAAAATTGTTTTAATCATTTTTTCATTAAAACCCCTAATTAAGCTGGAGGCACCAGCACAACTGATAACAGGGTTTCCATGGTGCCTGGGGTTTAGGGTGGGTTGAAAGCCAACAGGGCTACAATCCTACAGGAAACTCATCCTGCTGCTTCCTCAGCTCCTGCCACGGCTTTGGGGCAAACTCACGTTCCTATGGGGACGGTGGAGACCTTTGGGACTAACTAGAAATCATAAAATCACGGAATGGTTTGGGTTGGAAAGGATCTTAAGACATCATCTTGTCCCACCCCCTGCCATGGGCAGGGACACCTTCCACTATCCCAGGTGGCTCCCAGCCCATCCAGCCTGGCCTTGGACACTTCCAGGGATGGAGAGTCCACAGCCTGGACTTGCTCCCTGTTTTCTTGGTGCCCAGAAATTCTCTCACAGAAACCATGGACGTTCTCCTTGAATCAGCACTACCAGGGACACTCCTCTCTCAGAGAATTTCCCCAAATATGCCACTGCTGGAGGAGGTGCTGAGGCTGGACTGGCAAACACACTGAGGACTGATACAGGCTGAGCTTGGACGGGTGAGAGCAGAACCGTCGGCTTTCAGGGTACAACAAACAAAAATTCCTCTGATATTCACATGTTCCCCAGGAAAAAACAAAAAATTATGTGGAAAACACCCAGTGTCAGAACAGAAGTTCCATAAGAGCCCTTGCAGTGGCTCCGGCAGGGATGCTGGGTGGGAGTATCAGCCTCAAAATGTCCTTCCCAGTTAGGTACGGACCTGGCGACAGGGGTATCTGGGACACATTTCTGGAGGTTTTGAGATCCTGTCTCCTCTTACCTCTGCACCTGTGAGGAGGTAACTCTCAGCCCTCCTTCCTTCTCATCCAGCTGGGAGCAGGTGCTGATGCATCTCTTCGGTACACTGGGTGCTCCAAGCTTCCTTCCTCATGCTCACGGATGAGCTGTGTGTCTGGCTGCAGCCTTCGGTGCTCCGGGGTGGCTCACAGGATCAGAGAATCCCAGAATGGTTTGGGTTGGAAGAGACCTTAAAGCCCATCTCGTCCCAACCCCCTTCCACCGTCCCAGGTGGAGTGTGACACTGCCATGGTCCTTCCTCACACAAGTCCCTGCTGAGGGCTGGACCAGCCAGCACTCAGGGAAACAGGGAAAACCTCCCAGGACTGCTGCCTGCCCTGTGGTGCCCGGAGCGGGGAAGCCACACAATGGAGAGATTACAATAAACCCATAAATCAATCTGGGGAAAGCAGGGAGCATAAACACCCGGATGATCCCTGAATGCACAGGGAAGTGGACATATAAGCAGAGGCAGGAGTTTTAATAAATACCCATTCCTGGGGAAACCCCGCCTCTGGCACCAGCAGGAGGTTTGTGCAGAGTGAAACCAGTGGGATGCCTGGTGCCCCACGGGCACGGAGAAAGGATGGAGCCTGTGACCCACCTGCCTGGCACTGGGGATGTGGCTGATGTGACTTGGAGTACCCTGGGTTAGTGGAAGGTGTCCTTGCCCATGGCAGGGGGTGGCACCGGATGGTCTTTAAAGGCCCTTCCAGCCCCAACCATTCCATGTACAAACACGTGTTTTTGGAGCTGTGCCCACTCCGACATCCTCCCTCCACCCCGTGCTGGATTTAAACCAAAGCAGCATCTGAAATGATTGCCCTGAACCTCCCTCCCAGCTGCAAGCTCCATTTTCTGGGCCACAAACCCCTGACAACCCACACCATGAAGGATGCAAGGAAATCTTCCAATGTGATGTGGCAGCCTTTCCTTCCTTCATTACGGGCAGCACTTCCTGAGGGATGAGCTCCGTATTTATGCCCTCGGCTAGAGGATGCTCGAGCAGGCTCCAGCTCCAAGGGGACAGGCAGCATCTGACTCCATCCTCCTAAATCCCTGACTCTTCAAAATGCCCCATCCCTCCAAACCACCCCGCAGGGGAGCAGGCCCGGGGTGAACTCCAGCCCCCGACGGCCACAGAGGCAGCTCTTCCCCTGCAGCTTTCTGCTTGCTTAAGCACTGCTCCTGCTGTTAAATTCAGAAAAGCAATAACATCCCCAGCAATAGATGCCGCTCACGATAGCTCAGGGAGCAGATAAGGCTCCCAGAGATGTGCTATTCCTGTTCAAAGCCTTGGTCACAGTGACCTCCACAGATACTTTAAACTCAAGCTGGTTTAAATTTGGCTCTTTGTTTGTTTGTCATTGCATCCACTTTTAAAGGAAACTTTCAGCGATCCTAAGCCCTGCTCATATCTGCTGTGCTCTGGTTTCTTTCTTCATTTAATAAGGCAAAGACTAGTTAATTAAAAAAAAGATCTCCATCTCCCAGCTGACAGATTGCCCTTGGCCCCAGCAATCGTGCTCCCCACCCCTCTCCTTCTCTCTCCTCCCAGGAGACGGAAACCAGCCCTTTGATGGGATGTGTTTGCACCTTACAGGGATCCAGTGAATTAAAAAAAAAAAAAAAAAAAAAAAATAAAAAAATAGAGTCAGTTTGTTTCCCACTGAACCCCAAAGCTGGGGCATGTTACTGCTTTAGGGTGCAACCCAGCCCCTCAGCATTCCCACACTGCACCCCTGGCCCGGCCCTGCGGGAGATGGGACCTGCACCTCTCCCTCTGCTTCCACCGAGGTGTCCATCACCAGCAGGAGGTGGAAGCAGCTCCAGGCCCCAACCCTGCACCACAAACCTCTGCTTCAGGCTCCTGAGGTGTGGGTAGGAATAAAACTGGTTTTTCCCAAAAGAGGCTCCTTCCTCCCCTCGGATGGCAAGGCCTGTTTGGCACCCCCACGTCTCCTCCCAGCCAGGACAAGTCCTGGTGGGCACAGCCAGGACCAGGCTGTCTCCTGGAAGGGGCAGAGACCAGAACAGCAAAAGCCAGGCAGGCTGGGCAGCTGGAGAGAGAGGGGCTGGGTGGTTTCATGGAGCCCCACATGGAAAAGCTACGCTGTCCCTGTTCACACACCATTTTTGATGCAGAAGCTGCAGACACACACACGGCTGCGTCCCAAACCCCTCCGTGTAATTACAGATCCACGGCTTCTTCTGGGCTTCCACTTATTTAATCATCCTTTCTCATCTGCCTCTAATACCCTGAGCTCTGTCAGAGGGCAGAAACGCAGCCTTTACATCCAGAAGGACAAGAGTTCCCTGCAACAGCTGCTATATTTAACAGAAAAAATACACTGGGTTGCCATGGCAACCCTGGCTTCTAAAAATAGACCTGCCATATCCAGCACAGCCGAGAGCACAGGCAGCGCTGACGGGAGCTGCTTTCCCCGAGCGCTGGGGAATGGAAGTAAACTTTTATTCCTCGCTGCGATTGCCGCGGAGCAAACCGCGCGAGAAAGATCATCACACGAGCCTTTGCTAATTAAAACCTCGTGCAAAGGATCCCCCGCTTCCCTCGGCTCAGAGATCGGTCCGTGAACCGCAGTTCCTGGGATCAAAAGGGTGCTTTGGGAATGGGGGGCAGGGCTGAAGCCAGCTGGATGAAGAGATGAAGATGGAATGGTGGTGCTGGATGTGGCTGGTTTTCCTGCTGGCACTGACACGCCGAGGCGCAGCGTGGCCAAGTGACCACGGCTGTGGCATCAGGGTCCCCCCAGGCAGCAGCCCTGCCGGGGTAAGGCTGGGTTTGGACACGCTCAGGGAGCACCCAGCCTCGCCTTGCTTGCTTTAAATGACCTGCAGAGAGCCATGATGTGGATACACAGCTTTCCAAATGGCCTTTTCCTCCCTTTCCACCAACAAAACCAGCTCTCTGGGCATTAAATCAGGAGCCTTCTCCTTCCCCACTAGAACATCGACCCTGTCACCAAAACACACATCGAGCTCCCAACAGCAAGAGCCAGCTGAGCATCCTCCGAAATCTGATTAGCAACGCTGAGCAGTCACAGCCTGCTTGGGAACAGCAGTTGCTTCCCATTGCACTCTGATCCTCCAGTCATCTCCCTAATTCTCCTTGACATTTCTTGCTCCGAGTGGAAGGCGTGCCTCTGGCAGCTTGCAGCCCCCCAGCGCTGCTCCCCAGCCCTCCCCGAGCTCTCCCCGAGCAGCCCTGGCTTCTAGGAACCCTTGAGCACGGAGGTGGAGTGCTGAGTGCCTGCTGGAGGAGGCACGGCGCTGCTTGACTCCTGCCCTGCTGCGGGGAGGAAGGGCTCTTCGAGAGGAAAACACTTCACGTTGTTGTAGCAGTCGGAGCGTGTGTGTGTGTGTGCGAGTGTTCTTTCTTTTTTTTCCCCCCCACTTAAGGAAAAACAGACTGCCAGACCTGATGGGAACCCAGGGCAGTCTAGTGCAACATTTTCCCTATTTCGTGGTCGGTACCAGCAGCCTCGGAGCAGGGTCCAGAGGAGGCCATGAGGATGCCTCACTCCAGGACTTCGAGTTCTGTTTGCTTCATCCTGACCCACTTCCTGGCCAATCCCACCTCGCCATGAGCTCGCTGCACAGAGGAGATAAACACTGGATGTTTCTCTGGCTCCCTCCACCACCTGCGATGTCCTGCCACAATTCCTGCTCAGCACCTTTCCCCAGCCTCCCATGCCTCTGGAAGCAGAGCACACTTGTCCTCCTCTGTTTTATGTCATGCCTGGCCCACTTTTACACCTGCCCTGAATCCCTTTCCCCCCCTGCGGTGCCCAGAATGGTGTTTCTGTAGCTGATGGCTGTATCAGCATCACAGCAGCACCTCCTTGTCACTGACAAGGGCAGTAAATTCGTGCCCAAATAAATCCCCACCTTTGTGTGAAAGGAAAGGCTTTAACAGTGATTATTCTCCCAAACCAGCCAAGTGGGAAAGGGAGTGGATGAGATTTACACTAAATGCCATGGCGTGATGGCAGGGGATGCAGCTCCTCTGGCTAAGGCCTGAGAGGGTGGAGGGAGGGATGTTTGCTGCTGGGGCTGCTGCTTTTAGAGCAGGGCAGGGAGTTAAGTGCACGGAGCCCGTTGCTGCTAATGGTGTTTGTGTTTACAGCCTAAACTCAGATCATGGGAAGATGATTTAGAAGGAAGTTCTTTAGTATAAGAGCAGTGGGGCCCTGGCACAGGTGCCCAGAGAAGCTGTGGCTGCCCCTGCATCCCTGGAAGTGCCCAAGGCCAGGTTGGATGGGGCTTGGAGCACCCTGGGACAGTGGAAGGTGTCCCTGCCCTTGGCAGGGGGTGGCACTGGATGAGCTTTAAGGTCCCTTCCAACCCAAACCATCCTGGGATTCTATGGAATAGATTTCACCAGGGCATCGTTCCCTCCCCAGGACAGCCTCCACCACTCAGTAAGGCCAGGCCAGGTGCAGATGTAACAGCAGCCTGCGTGTCCAGGCCCAGCCACGCCGTGCTCATGGTCAGCTGGGTGCTTTCCCAAGGAAACCTGGCTCGTGACTGCTCTGTCCCAGCCCCAGCCCGCTGCCGTCAGCCACAGGAATGCAACAGCAGCCCTGCACAAGCCCACACACTCTGCTGGAGCACGTGGCCCACACGTGGGCCGGGCTCTGAAAGCGAAGTGTGAGAGAGGTCACGGAAGGTGCTCAACACTTACAGGGGATGAGGCAGAACAAGCACAGTAAGATGCTTCATTTTATGTAGATCTGGAGAGATTTACCTCAAAGGTTTAGCTGAGACCCCTGGGAGAAACTTTGTAGGTGGAAAATTCCCAGCCCTAAAAAGAATGAGACAAATCCCAGCAGAGCCAGAGCAGCAGCACATCCAGGGAATGACTCCAAACAGGAGGTGAGATCCCAGAATCCTGCATCCCTGGACGTCCCCCCATGACAGATCCACACCTCCTTCCTGGTTTCATGCCACCAAGCTGGCTCAGGTTTGCGCCCTGTCCTTGCAGACATCCCTGATTCTCCACCTTCACTTCTGGCAGGATAAAATCAGGAAAAATCACAGCAGGACACATGTTTCATCAGGAATCTATGGAGAACCCACGTTACAAGCCAAGGGACACCTTGGGTACATTCAATCTGCTGGAAATTATGATTTTTGTCTCCACTGCTGTCCCTAACCGTAGACTCCCACACTGGTTTGGGTTGGAAAGGCCTTAAAGCTCATCCTGTTCCATCTCCTGCCACAGGCAGGGACACCTTCCACTATCCCAGTTTGTTCCAAGCCCCAGTGTCCAACCTGGCCTTGGACACTTCCAGGGATGCAGGGGCAGCCACAGCTTCTCTGGGCACCCTGTGCCAGGGCCTCACAGTGCCTTTTCCAGCCTTTCCTCCAACAAAACCTGATACAACCACACTGAATTTTGCCTTGGGTTTCCTTTCTTTGCTCCAAGTCCGGCTGGGTCTCTCTCCAGGAGCCAGGAGTTAAGAAGCACAGCTATTCCAAAGTAAATTGCTCTACAATTGCTTTTCCATAGCAAGAGGGTTGTTTTCTTAGGGCAAACCACTTTTATCCTTGAGGAAAGTGTCAGCAGGAGGAATAGCCAGGGAAAACTTGGCCGTGCTGCTGTCCTGGAGTTACTATCAGGTAAAAAAAGGCCAGTGAGTTTCTCCTCTACAATTTTTGTGGCCAAGTTCTTTAACTTTCCCTCAGCTCAGCTGAGGATGTCAGAGCTGGGGTTCCCTATAAATACTCTCAGGCTGGGCTGGGGAGAACAAACCGAAAGGGCACAGAAACCGTGGAGCTGCTCCAGCCAGGGAGAAACGTCTGTAATTAATGTAGTGGGAAAATTACACGTTTATATGGCCCCCCCAAACACAGGAGCAGACATCCATTTCCTGCAGGGCTGTGGACGCCTGCCAGCCCGCAAATAAATCACAAAACCACAAAGCCAACAAGGAGGAAAAGAAAGGGGAATTATCACAGAGGATGCAGCAGCCTTTTGTACCAGGAAAATCACCAGCGTCTCCACCAGACGTCTATTGTTTATCAATAACATTCCCTAATGCTTCTCACCATTTGGGACTCAGATGGGGAGGGATGTTCAAGCAAAACAACAGAGGTCTCCTTGGATTTTGCAAGCTCCAAAGGCACAGCCAAGGAAGGGGTGGCTTGGGAGATGGACTGACCTGCCCCGGAGGCATTTGTGGGACCGAACCCAAACAAACCCACAGCAAACCTGGTATTAAATAGGCTTTGGCATGGGTGAAAAAATGGAATAAGCCCAACGTTGCCGACTTTCCTCCAGGAAGAGGGTGTCTGGAGGGCAGGGATGGAGCACTCAATGGTCTGGCAGCACCTCCAGAGGGACCGTGTCCAGTGATGCTGGAGATTAAAAACACGAGAACAAACAGTTTCAGTGAGGACTTGCAGTCCTACTCCCACTCATTTTCCCTCCCCTCGCCTGTCCCCGAGGAGGTTTAACAGCCTGGGCCCCCACTTCACGGCACACTGGGGCCACTGAGAGCCTCTCCCCTGCCTTCCAGCTGCCTTTGGCTCCAGCAGCGGGATCGTGACAGCAGCTTTATGGCTTCCCCCGTGGCCCGTGAAGCTGGGCTTTATCAGCCAGGGAGACTGGAGGAGAAGGCCCATTAGTGGGGTTCTGAAGGGCAGTTCCTGTTTTCTTCGCCACCCAGGGCTTGTTAAATGAACCATGGGTGGGTGCTATGCTTCCCAGGATACGCTGTGGCTACAGCAACCCTGGCAAATGCACGAGCATTCCCAAGTGGGTTTTCTTTCTTTTCCACTTCGAGCTGAAGCGCTTTAGGGGGCACTTAAAGCCATCCCATGCTGCTCACAGAGAAGCTTCTCCACCACCTCCTTCCCTGCCACAGGAACATTAAATCTCATGGATTGGAAGGGACCCTAAACACCACCCAGTTCCAACTAGACCAGGTTGCTCCCAGCCCCTTCCCAACTGGATGAGGTGGGTTTATCTCCCTGAACCCCCTGATTTCACTGCCAGGCCACCAGAACCAAAGGGCCCATGACCAGGGACAGCTGAGATGGAATTCCTCCCCTATTCCAGGCTTGCCTATCCCAAATCCTCACCCCTCCCTGCAGTGGGGAAACACAGCTGGCACTTAGCAAAGTCAGGGAATAGACCAAAATGCTTCCCTGCACCTCAGGCACTTCAGCTTTTCCTTTCCTTCCTTGGCCTGCTTTAAAAAAGAAAAAAAGAGAGAGAGAGAGAGAGAGATTGTATTAATTCATACACACAACAGTGAAACATTTGTTTAGGAGAAAATCTCACTGATTNAGAAGGGACCCTAAACACCACTCAGTTCCAACTAGACCACGTTGCTCCCAGCCCCTTCCCACCTGGATGAGGTGGGTTTATCTCCCTGAACCCCCTGATTTCACTGCCAGGCCACCAGAACCAAAGGGCCCATGACCAGGGACAGCTGAGATGGAATTCCTCCCCTATTCCAGGCTTGCCTATCCCAAATCCTCACCCCTCCCTGCAGTGGGGAAACACAGCTGGCACTTAGCAAAGTCAGGGAATAGACCAAAATGCTTCCCTGCACCTCAGGCACTTCAGCTTTTCTTTTCCTTCCTTGGCCTGCTTTAAAAAAAGAAAAAAAGAGAGAGAGAGAGAGAGAGAGAGATTGTATTAATTCATACACACAACAGTGAAACATTTGTTTAGGAGAAAATCTCACTGATTCTTGGCTGTTATTCCAGAGGCAGAGAGAACAGCAGCCCTTAATGTCTGCCTGTTCCTCGGTGATTTGTGCTTTTGTGCTTTGAGCGACGTTCCCGACTCTGATAAAGGTATTAGTGCATTTCTTGGGCTGAATTATAAATTATGAGATGCAAAGCCCTCTATTTATGCACTTCAGTGCTGAGAACTTACATGCAAAACAAGACACTCAAGCTCTCAAAGTCCCCACAGCAGCTCTCCCCACTCTGCAAAGACAAAGCACCCAAATTATTTGGCTGTGTTTATGAGGGACACATTTCAGGGATTAGGGCAGGAATAGACGTCTCCTGGATGTTTTCACAGCACTTTTCTCAGAGCAGCAGCTCCTGCAGCAATATCCTCTGAGCTGGGTCCAGGGCAAGCTCCCTCTTGAGCTCAGCATGACCAAGGGGCACACAGGATAAGGACAGTCAGGATAAACACATCTGGAAGTGGCTCTCTAGCTGCAAAGAAACGCTTATTAACACACTTTTTTTAGGGTAAAAATGGAGCAAAAACTAAAACACGGTGAGCACAGACTCGAGTTTTCATTTGGGGAGGGGAGGGGAAAGCTGCCCTCAAACCAGAGCACGCCCAGCATTGCAAACAGCAGATTAATCCTTTTTTATTTGTGTTTCCACTTCCTCTTAACCAAAAGAATCACGGAATCGTTAAGGTTGGGAAAGACCTCCAAGATCATCAAGTCTAACTGTGAATCCAACAGCACTGAACCATTTCCCTGAGCACCACATCCACATGCCTTTTGACTATTTCCAGGGATGGTGCCTCTGGGCAGCCTGGCCCAATGCCTGACCATCCTTCCAGCAGGGAGATTTCCCCCAGTTTCCACTCTAAACCTCACCAGGCACAACTTGAGGCCGTTCCCTCTGTCCCGTCCCTTGAGCTCCAGAGCCTTGCCCAGCTCCGTTCCCTTCTCAGGATGCTCATCCCAGGGGGAACAACAGGAAAGGGAGCTGCACTACCCCAGGGCAGAGCTTTTCCCCCTCACTCCTACAAACAGGAAGAAAAAAAAAAACACCTACAAAAAATTTATTTAGGATAATCCTAAACCGAAAGTTCATATTCCTTAGTTAGATTTCAAAAAACAAGGTTTGCTTGACCCGAAATGTTTAATTTGACCTAAAAGCTTTTGCTTTGCTTTAAGTTTCTCGGAAACTTAGAAATCAGGGGACCAATCAGCTCATTAAAAAAGGAAAAAAAATAAAGCACTCTCCCCGTCAGGGTTTGAGGCAGGTGACAACAATAAGCAGTGATAAAAGAGCAGCAGTCTGGGTCCACAGAAAATGCCTCAGCTTGCTCATGTGCCCACAAGGATGCATCAGTTCATGTTGTCAAAACTGCTCTATTTTAAAATAATAATAATAATTAAATATTCTCTCAGCCAAATGGAAAGAGAGGGCGATGCCTGGGCAGCAAATGAAGCCAAGTGTCCCAGCCTGGACTGCTGCAGTGCCCTGATGAGGGGGGGCCATATCCCATCTCCTGCTCTTGTCCTGCCCCATGAAGCGGTCGCTGTGGCCCCCGGGAGCTCACGCTGCAGAGAACAGCACAAGGCTCTCCAGGAGCCCTGCACCGTGCAGCCACAGCAGCCCTGACCCACAGCACTGCTTTTTCAGGAGAAGCCTGTGCATTCATGGCACAGCCTCTGCTTGATCTCTCGCGCTGCATTGTGCTTTCAAGCCCTTGCAGCATCCCAGACATCAGCTCATCGCTTCCCCACCGCTCCCTGTCCATCAGAATTACTCAGAAATAGCTGTGTGAGTGCAGACATGTACCTGTAGCTCCAGCTGACAGGAGGAGCTTACCGTGCTTGGGTTTAGGAACACTTTAAAAGGCCTCGGGGCCTGTCCCCCATCCATTTCACACAGTCACAGAACCATTAAACCTGGACAAGACCTCCATCAAGCCCAGAAAGGTGTCTTTCCTTGTCAGCTTCTGACAACTGAGATTTGCCTTCATTCGAGACTTCTCTAACCAACCAAAAATACGTATTCACCCTCGTTAGCAGTTTGCTGGTGTATTTTTCCAGGCCTCCCGTGCTCAGTGCCGGCGGCTCCACACGGCAGCTCCAGCAGGCCCCAGGAGCAGGCTCTGGGCACTGGGATTTGTATAAATACGTATAAATATATGTATAAAAATATATGTATAAAAGCCGTCTGACACACGGCTTTCTCTGGGGGGCAGCCGCCTGAGCCTGCCGTGTCTGAGACCATCGCCCTAAATTCCTGCCGCTCCTCTCCGTTCCTCCCAGACGCGCTCCGATCGCGGGGGGAACTCCGCACTGCCCGCGGGCTCGCTGCAGCACGGGCCGAGCTCAGCGGCCTCCTCCAGCGCCCAGCAGAGCCTCACGAGAACAGCAGCTCCTTCTGTGCCGCTACCCTCTGCCTCTGAAGGATGCTCCTGAACTTCAGCCCGGCTCTTGCTCCTGGCTCGTCTCCGAGGCCTTTGATCCAAGAAAAGCCTCTCGACGTGTTCCCCTCGCTCGGCCGGGGAATTCAGCACTGCGGCATCTTGCATTGCAGATTATTTTTAGGGATGATCCAATCGAGACAGATAAAAATAAGAAACGAGCTGAACCTTTGCTGGAGCTGACTGCGAAATGCTGTGGCTTACCAGAGCCTTGTGGCCAGAGTGGGATTCGTGACCCAAGAGCACATCCAAGAACAGGTCAAGGGTTCGTCCACAGAGCTCCATGGCCCAGTTGTGCTGCCACCAGCGCCCAACAGGACAAAAAACAGAGATCACCGTAGATAAACACAGATACCTGCATGCCAAAGTACCCAAATCACATCCAAATTTCGTTTCAAAGTCAAGGAAACATCACCCATAGCTCCTAAGGACATCCTAAGCAACAATGGCCAGCCAGGCTGGTGATGCGCTGCTGAATTTCACTGAAAGCCCTTAAGAAATGATTATCAGATCTTTAATAAACTCAGCTGGGCTGTGTAACCACAGCCCTCACCATGTGGCTCTCGACTGGCGAGAAAAGAAGAGCAGAAAGCAGTGAGACATCTCCCTCTGGCATATGCCCAGACTCCAGAAAACTGTCTGGGGCCACATTCCAGAGCACAGTGAAGGACAAAAACTGATTTTTTTTTTTCACTGATGTGAAGAAACAGGATTTGCTCTCAACTGGTCAGTATTGCCTGGGGAAAGAAAGTAAAGAACAAACCACCCCTGATAGGGTGAGATGACTTGTCTAAACCAGTCACTTAGAGGTATTTATTTTTTAAGAAGGGAATTTTTCCCTTTTTTTTTTTTGGTCAGGTCAATTATTGCCAACGGTATTTTAGCATCTGCTGTGCCTGCTGACCTACCACATTTACCCTACTTACACTAATTAAACTTTAATTAAGCTTGCTATATGTTCATCTAACATCAAAAGTAAGGCAAAGGCTTTGCAAAGCCAAGGTCTTGGCACGGCCGGGCAGTTTGGGTTTACATCATTTTATTTATACATTCATAACAAAGGGGAGGGGTTTTTAAGTGCAGGTCACTTCTGACCTACTCACCTGACCCTTCAACACCTGCTCTGCAGTTTTGTTCTGAACCAGCTTCACGAGGACTGGCACCTCTTGGGGTAACAGAGACCTCGAGGGACTGATGAGTGTTTTGGGATGCTCCCATGAGTCCAGGCCCTCGGCTACCTCAGGTTTCTCCTCCCAGGCTGCCAATCAGGTCTTGTATTTCTACTTCTTAAAAAACAAAAGAGCAAAAGGACTTTCCTGCCAGCCCACCCTGGCAGTGCAGGGTGCAGTCTCTGCTCTGTGCACGCACAGCTGTTTTCCAGTCAGCCTCGCTCAAACGACCCGAGCCAAGTTTCCTGACAAGTCAGTTTTCCTCTCCTCTCCGCCTCCAAAATAAATTCCCTCACATCCCAGGAAACGTGCTGCCACCGCAGGCTTGGGAAGGGAGGGAGAGGCAGCGTCAGGGGTTTTCTGTGGCACCTGGAACACAGGTGTCACATCCCCCCTCGCCAGCCAGGGCTGCATTAACCCGTGGGGATTAAAACAGATCCTGGCGCTCTCCTCAGCTCGAAAGATTCCCAGAATCCTCAAGGTTGGAAAAGACCTCAAAGATCATCGAGCCCAACTGTTAACCCAGCACTGCTTTTCCCTCATTTCAGCAGGATCAGCTGGGAAAGCCAAAGCCAGCTGCACGTGCACACCTCAAGGATCAGCAGTCTGATTGCTGGCATCCAGAATTGTCCTCTTGCATGGTTCACTCCATTCTCATCTTCAGCAAAATGGCTCTGCCTTTGATCCTGGGAAAGCCACTTATTTTAGAGCTATTCCTCTAAAATTGCTTGAGCAAGACTCCCTCTTTTTTCTTTTTATTTTTAAAGCAAGGAGGAACTTTAAAAGGAAGGTTTTTGGAAAAGGATATTTTGGCAACAAACCTTTCAGTTTAGTGCTTGGCAGGCACCAAGCATTTAAGCTTTGAAAAATAAAAATTTGTTCAGAGCTTTGGGGTTTTTGCTATTTTTTTGGCCTTTCTAAATGAGAGTGCAGGTTGGTGCTGTGAGTGGGGAGGTTCTGACACACACACGCCAAAAAACTCCTCAGCACTGGTGGATTTCCAGTGATCTCTACATAAAAAGATCTGAGTCCAAGTCCCAATTCCCAGGAGGACCACACATGGATTCATGGAATGGTTTCCCCTGAATGACAGCTCCAAGGTAGCATTGAAGGGTATTGGAATCATGGAATGGTTTGGGTTGGAAAGGACCTTAAAACTCCTCCCATTCCACGCCCTGCCACGGGCAGGGACACCTTCCACTGGACCAGGTTCCACAAGTCCAAGCCCTGTCCAACCCGGCCTGGAACGCTCCCAGGGATGGGGCAAAACGTTTGAGGGTGTAAGGGAAGTCATTGTTCCAAACAATAACCACCTATTTGTGGTGGTTTATTTTCGGTCCAGCCAAGGAAAAATGCTCCTGGTGAATGTTCTGGGCACAAACAGGGGTTCCCAGTGAGACATCCTGTCCATCAGCTGAGCCCAGCAGTGGAAACTCTCCGTGCAGGAATGAAATGGGTACCTACACCACAAAGGCCTGGGCAAAAAGGTGCCCCGTGCACACATCCTGGAGCCCATCCCCCTGTTACCCCTTGGCCTGTGGTGTACAGAACAGAGTAAAAATCTCTTTAAAACCACATCCTCCATCTGTCTCAGCAGCCCTGCAAAACCTGCAGCGAGCCTCCTTTCCTGGGATCCTGGAATGGCTTTGCTTCCAAACTCATTTGCTCCATGGCAAGAAAAAAAAAAAAAAAAAGCAGAGAGGTCACAACAGAAACGGAGCATTTGGCAAATGTGTATTGAACTTCACACAACAAACCCATTAGTTCAGGCGGCCCCATCTCCATGGCAACCAAACAGCACAAAAACAAGGCATTAACACCTAAATTTATTAGTGGGCAAGTGCTTCGCTTTTATCATTCCAGGGGTGTATTCCCCTCCCCAGCTCACTGGGGTTCCTAAGGAAGACGGTTCTGGTTCAAATGCCAACATAAACACTGGCACACCATTTACAGACAGCGGGGCCGAAGCTTTCGTAGTTTTAATCACAGTTTGAGAAACAAACAACAAACCAAAACCACGAAAAAGAGGCTTCGTGTAGGGGAGTTACCCAATTTCCACTTTGCTTTGCGAAATCGTTAAAGGTTCGCAAGTCACGGGTAAGGGCCGAGAGATAATATCCATCCTATCCTAACAGCTCCGTGAAGATCTTCCTCAGGAGGAGGAACGGGGGGTATAAACCGGTTCTCCCAAAATAATTTCCCAGTGCCTTGCCTTTATTTTAAATGGATATTACAAGCCCCAGGAAAATGTGTAACCCAATCTCCACGGCGCCACAAGGCTCCAGGTCATGCCACAGGCTCTGGGGGAGGAGCGGGGCTCTTTGGATTTGTTCACTCCAGGAATAAGCAAGGACTTGAGGATAAAGATGCTGAAAAGCTGCATTTGAATGCTTCCCATTTAAAGCATCTTCCCGTTCCGAGGGCCCTGGGTGAATTCCAGTGGCCCCGAGAGCACAGACCATGCTGGGACAGCTTGGAGAAGGTGTCAGATCTCTGTCTGCAAGTCGGAGTGAGGCGGGAGAACAAAGGATGTGTCTCAGCCCGAGGCACACTTGAAGCTGTGCTGGGGCTAAGAACGCTCTTCACATTTAACTAAGTGCTCACTGAACTTCTCTCTTTATCTTTGCTCCAGCGTTTGGAATAACCTTCACTAGGAATAAGGATCTGGCTTTCTTGGGGTGGGTAGTCTTGAAGAACCTAGTCCTGTTCCTGTCGGAGAGAGGAAATCTCTCTGCCCAGGGAAGCTGTGGCTGCCCCTGGATCCCTGGAAGTGTCCAAGCCCAGGTTGGATGGGGCTGGGAGCAACCTGGGATAGTGGAAGGTGTCTGTGCCCATGGCAGGGGGTGGGATGGGATGAGCTTTGAGGTCCTTTCCAACCCGAAGCCACCCCCGCTTCCATCATGCACAGCTGTTTCCAGGTGAGAGGCACCTTGTGCTGGGGCTAACTCAGACCTAATCACTAAACATTCTGTGTCTCCACACAATGACAGCGAGGAGAATCCAGGCTACACACTCAGGAAAAACCTTTAGAGGGAAAAGCAATGTCAAACCCATCTTCTCCTCCAGCACCACTCAGGTGGAGTCAAAAGAGCACCTCTGCTGCCACCAAGCACAGATTTAGCCCGTCACTGTGCAGAAGGCCTGATGGCAAATCGCTCGTCATCTGATTTCAACCATGTGACCAGCAAATGCCTAACACAGGGGTTGTGATGCACTCACCACACTCCCGTTAGCAGCAGCACAACCCAGCACTAATTTCCATCCCCGTGTCCTCAGGCAGCATCTCCTCCTCAAAGCACACTGCCAGGATTTCAGCTGACCAGGGCCCTGCTTCCCAAGCCCTTCAGGCAGGTTGCAAGAAAGCAAATTAGCAGGTTGAAACCCTGACAATTTGCTTCCGAAACAAGGTCGCTGAGGATCCCACAAGTCCCTGACTAGCTGGCTTGCTATCAGCTCAAAGGCATTTCAAGAACATTAGCACTGGTGCCAAAAATATCTGGGCTCGTCCCTGCGGCAAAACAGCGGCAGGAGGAGGAGGAGGATGGGATGTGATGGCAGTGTCTGAACAGGCAGAGGGATGGGGGGGGCAGAGAGGGTTGGGGGGTGTTTTTTGGGGTGCCTCCACCACTGGGAAGAGTAAACAAAACAGCTGAAAAGTCTCCTGTCAGTCAGAACTAACTCTGTCACCATGAGGACCCCAATGGTTCATAGCTGGACTCGAGGATCTTAAAGCTCTTTTCCTACCTGGATGATTCCACATTTACCTCTGGCAGTAGACCTCAGCACACAGCAGCAAAGCCAACTCAAAATAAACCTTCGGCACGTCCAGTCCCCTACAAAAGACACAACAAAAATGCCTGCTGACATCATGCCCAACTCACCGGTGGTTTTCCTCTACTGGAAATTTTTTTGCCATCTCCAGTCTCGCCTTACGGTCTTTCCAAAATGAGCGACTTTTGGTTTTTACCAGTGAAATAATTGCTGTGGGACAAAATTCAGTAGTCAGAACAACATTCAGCAATCAGAACAACATTCAGCAATTGTAACAAGAACCATACCTGCAAGCTTCAGTACAAACCCAGCTCCAGATGGACCTGGAATAAGATATCTCATAACCCTCTTTCACAGCTTTCACCATTTTATTTTTGGATTTGATGTCTGAGTTAAGCATTTAGAAGCCTCCATGCTGGGTCTTGGGGCTTTTTCCCCCCAAGTCTCCTGGCTGACATATCCTTGGGTCGAGGTGGATGCTCTGCTCCTGGTCCATGTGGGCACAGACCAGCTCTGACTGCTCTTGTCAAACACAGCAGCATTTCGGGGCACAGGGGCAAATGGATTTGAGCTGAAGGAGGGCAAGGATTAGATGGGATCATGGGAAGGAGTTCTTCCCTGTGAGGGTGGGGAGGCCCTGGCACAGGGTGCCCAGAGAAGCTGTGGCTGCCCCTGCATCCCTGGAAGTGTTCCCAGGCTGGACGGGGCTTGGAGCAACCTGGGATAGTGGAAGGTGTCCCTGCCCTGGCAGGAGTTTGGGACAAGATGAGCTTTAATGGCCCTCCCAACCCAAACCACTCAGTGACCTGACTCCTAAAATTCAGACCACCAGACAGACCTCTGTCCTGATGGGCAAAGCCACCCCGGGACAGACGCAGATCCTGGGAAGCAGCTCCTGGTCGTTGCTGCCCTCCCTGCACGCACGCCCGCACAGAGCTGCAGATTGCGCAACAGCTCCGAGAAGCCACCCAGGCCGTGCGGAGCCGGTGCCATGTTGAACGCATTAGCCGTGCTGGGAACAAATGAACGAACCAAAGCCAGTTTTGTTTGTGTGCCGAGGGCAGAGGAGCGAGGCGCGGAGCCGCGCAGGGGCGGAGCGCGGTGACACCGCCGTCCCGAGCGCGGGGCATCGGCCTGGGTGCAGCCACGCGCGACCCAGAGGTGCCCACATCCAGGTCTGGAGGCTGTCGCTGCTGGAGCGTGTTTATTTTAGCCCTGCTCCCCTGCGCGCGTGTTCCCAGCGGGAGGGGATGTAAACTGGCTCGGCCGTGCCTGCCCAGCCCTCCATCCTCCGCCACGTGCCAAAACTCTTCTGCTCACACTCGCGCGAGGTCACATTTCTTGGCAGGGAGCTCGGCTCCTTCTCCCCTCTCCCTTCCCCCATGCTCCTGGTGAAATATGAAAACAGCCTGCCACCTGCCATTTGCCTGGCCTGCTTCTCCCTGTCTGCCAAAAATTAGCAACATGCCCCAAAATATAATTGGAAACACTGCACCGCACTGCAGGGGTCCCATTGCTGTTGCATAGAAGAGGCTTGACAAAAAGCCAATTTAATTTCTAGATTCCCCGGGCTGCGTGTAGCTGCTAAGTGAGGAGGTAAAAAAAAGAAAAAAAAAAAAGATAAAAAAATAAAAAAATCCCTTTTATCAGGCCAATTCCTATTAGTAGATTCAGATCTTTTAACAAGCCATGCCGTAGGAATCAGCGAGCTGTCACTGCCAGCAGATTTAGGGCACCATTTCTTGGGATTGGAGTCGTGTGGGAGGTCAAGAGTTAGAAGCCGGCATTCCCAAACTTCAGAGCTGGGAGCTGGGGTGTGCGGAGCGGAGCTGCAGGTGGCAGAGGATTCGTGAGGGCTGACATTAACCCCGGGAAGGAGACTGCCCCGCTCCCCTCCTCCCCAGCAGAACTCGCACAAGTCCTGGAGGATCCTTGCAGGAGGGATCTGGAGGTGCCTCCCACACCTCCGCGCTCAGGGCAGCTCTGGCAGCGGAGCACGGCACCACTGGTGCTGCCCAGGCTGCAGGCCAGCCCTGCGGAGCCAGCAGTTATCTCCTTTTTGCAGGAAAAGGGCAGGACAGGCGAGCGAGAAAATATAGGGCACCTCATTCACACCACGCCTTGGCAGGGACCTCGGCCAGCAGATTTGTGAAACTGAAAAGCAACATTTCACCCCGAAAGAGCTGTTTACGCTGTCAGGGTTGACTTGCCAGGCTTAGGAAAGATCTGTGCCAAACTGGCTTATTATTATCTCCCTTCCCCAAAATACTCAGGGCCTGCTCCTTTGTTACGGGATGTTCGTATCCACGGAGCTGTGCTGAAATCCAGGTGCCTCGGGGACACCTGTACACACAGGCACAGGGAACTGGGCCACGCTCCCAGCAACAAAGATGGATATTGGGAAGGAATTGTTCCCTGGCAGGGTGGGGAGGCCCTGGCACAGGGTGCCCAGAGAAGCTGTGGATGCCCCTGGATCCCTGGCAGTGTCCAAGGCCTCTGGGGATGGAGTCTCCCAGCCCATCTCACAGAATCACAACGTTCTGAGTGGAAGGGACCCACAAGGATCATCGAGTCCAACCCCTGGCCCTGCACAGGGCAGTGCCCAGAATCCCTCCCTGTGCCTGAGAATGTTGTGTTTAGGACTGGGACTCGGATACCCAAACCCCATCACGGATCTGCGGTGCGGGGCTGTGGGCTGCCCTAATTTCAGCCTCAGAAGGGAAGGGCAAGAGGGAGCCCTGAGGGAACTCCACATTCCTTCTCATCAGGCTGATTACTGAATAGGCTTTAATAGATCAGAGAATGAAGAATCTGGTTAAGTCTAAATAACTGCTTTGAAATGCTTCAAAATTAGATTTTTTTTTTTTCTCTATAGCGAGCATACTATGGAATAATAGGGAGATGACCCCACGTTTCCAAAAACTAAAACAAAAAAAAGTCATCACAAAATCCACAGCTGCTCCCCATTTGCAATAAGCTGTTTAAAACAAAATAAACCAATACATTTTGCTCCAAGAAACACACATTAGGCACTGGCAGCTTGCTTCCCTCATTCCTCTATCCCCAAGCACTTCAACTGGAAGGATGGGGAAACCTTGAAGTGATACACGTGGGAGAAGCCCTGAGAACAATAGCTGCTCCCCAGTTGACTCCAGAGCTGTTATTAAACTCGAGGTTCCCGTGCTAGAGGAGCACAGCTGGAGCAGCACTAGGCTCTGAGAACACCAGCAAAAGTCAGATTTCCACCTACAAATTCCTGGAAGTTCGCAGCCCAAAGAGCAACACACCACGGGTCCATGTGGGCAGGCTCAGCACGGTGGCATCACGGAGACCTCCCCTCCAAGAGCAAAATATCATCAGGCTAATCCTCAGATCAGGAGGGACAGGATCCTGCTTGGAGCCCAATGTCACCACTGAGTTTTTAAATTGAATTTTACTCACAGTGAGGTGCAGTCAGTACAAAGAGGCTACAGTAGGTTTGTCACACCACAGTGTCTGGAACTAGCAGCTCAGTCCCTGGATGGGTAGAGGAAGCTGAGAGTTGCTGTTTGCAAGCAGCTCACAGCTCCTGTCCCTCCTGAAAATGGGGGGAAGAATTGGAGGGTACATCCTGCCTCAGGGGTGGCTCCGAGGATCCCTTTTTCTAGGCTTTGGAAAACGAAGCTTCTCTTGACACCCGAGTCACTGCAAGTGTGCAGCTGTTTCCTCTGATTCCCCGGACACGGAGCTGGCCCACGGGAAATAATGCCATGAAAGTTTTCTCTGAGTTTAAAAGCTCAGAGATGCCTCTGCAGCACTGCCTTCAAATGAAGCCTTCACCAAGGGACACCGTCGGGAAGAATGAGCAGCCCAGTCCACTGTCCAAGAGAGCCTCACCCCAGGCAAAAACCAGAGATGAGGAAAGAACTGAGGGAGGACTCGACTGCTCTGTCCAAAATCAGATTTTCACGCATCAAGGACTCAGAAAAGCACGTAAAAGAAGGTTTCAAAGGCTGCCAGAGACACGCCTGTACCCCCCAGCAGGCTGCACCTCTGTGACCACATCAATCTCCTTTCCGCCAAGGCCACACAAAGGAGACGTCTCACGGCATTCACAGCAGACATTACCTGAGTTACGCATCAAATACCTCTCAACTGCCGTGGATCCGAGTCCCTGATTCCCAGAGACCTTGCCAAGCTCCCAGCCCTGCATTAACGACACCAAGCTCAGCAGCAGGATCTCTCCATCCAGCACAGCAATACCCCCACTCCAAGATTTCCCTGAATGCACACTGCTGTGAGTCACCTCTTCTCCAGCCTGATGTTTCCAGAATGGCTGAGGAAGGGACCTTAAAATTCCAATCCCCTGCCATGGGAGGGACACCTTCCACTCGACCAGGTTGCTCCAAACCCCGTCCAACATGGCCTTGGACACTTTCAGGGATGGGGCAAAGGATAGGGGAGCAAGGGAGACTTCCCAGAAAGTTTCAGATGTGAGGAAGCATCCAGGTTCTCCACTGAGTGCAGGGATGCTAACACAGCTATCCAGGGAGCTTTTCATCCCAGCTGTTCTGGATTTGGATCTTGTGCTGCTCCAGTCTGGCCTGTCAAACAGCGAGCCCCAGGCCTGGCGTGTGCCACTGCTCTGTGTTTGTCACGGGCAAGTGGAAGCGTTTGAAATTCGTAGCAGGGATGAAAGGATCCCTCGGCATTCCTGCACAGTGTCGGAGGGGAGCTCTGCCCCCCTCCCTCTCCACGGGCTCTCAGAGCCAGCGGTTTGCAAACAGCACTGCCGAGTCACATACACGGAATTAAGAGTCAATTAAAAGTGTGTTAAGAGAGAGTGAGCAGGAGGTACTGACCTGCATCCAGCTGCTGCACCCTTCTGAGGGGACGAGTCAACTGGAGCTTTCAGACCTTCCACAGGGAGACCAGAAACAAACACTCCAATCAAACATGAGGATTTGGTGTCTCACAAAACCCCCTCTCCCTGCCAGCTGTGCTCCAGCCCCCCAAGCACATCCCATCCTTTGCTGCCAAGCACATCCAGTGCACAAAAGCTCACTGCAGTCTGTGGTCATTCTAAAGGGGTCACCAGAGACCTGAACTGGCTGAAGCCAAGGTGTGAATAAATCAAATCAGCTGCCAGGACCAGGCTGTAATTCACCTGGGAGCTCTGATGGAGCCCAGTCGGGAAAATCTTTTGATTTTTGTTGCTCAAATGCATTTAAAGTGGCAAATGCAACATCTGAAGGGAGCTTCAGGAGAGACCCTTGGCACTACAAGGAGTTCAGTTCTCTCAGGCTGAAATTCTTCCCTGCATGGGTTGCTGACTTTAGGTACCACAGGTACCTGCGCCCTGCCACCCTAACCCTGCTGGAAGGTGAGAATCCCAGGAGCTCCACTTCCCACGTGAGCAAGAACCTTTCCATCCGGCATCCCAGCAAAGCTCGTTTCACAGGAAGCCTCGCCAGGCCTTCTGCAACATTTCCTCCAGCCAGGCCTGTCCCCTGCCTGCCCCAGGAAGGAACATTTTGTTCGAAGACAGCTAACGACCCATTTACATTTGCCTATAAAACGACGTTGGGTTGTCTGTCCCTCCCCTCCCGCCTCCTGGCTGCTGCTGCTGGCCTGCAGAGCCTGTCAGGGCTAATTACATTGGCTTTTCCATGGAGGGAGTTTTCCCTCTTTCCATGTGTTTTCTGTTCGGAGCATAGCACGGTTTCAACAGGTTTTTGAAGCTGTTGTTGTTGTTGTTGTTCCTGACAAGAGCTGCTGTTATGAAATGCATCCTCACGGCCCTGCCAAGGCCCCAGCCAAGGCAGAACCAGCTCCCTCTGACGCAGGAGCAAATTGAGACCATTTGGTACTGGGAGGCACTGGACATCTTATTCCATCTGCGAGGGAGCTGGGAGAAGGGCTGAGCTTCCCCTCCCTCCCCTTCCCTTTCAGTACACTCATTTATTCCTGCCGAAACGCACGGTTTCTCTTCCACTCTTCCCTCCTCCCTAATTTTATCCACATGCCGTCAGGGGTGGACATGGAAAATCACCTGCCCGTCGCTCCCAGAAGATACCTGGGACAATCCCTGAGCCCTGGGGACACAGCGCTGTCCCTTGCAGCCCTTTGTCAGGGGCGAAGCTCCTGGGATGGCAGAGCAGCCCAGGCCAAACCCCGGAGGCAGCGCGGGGCAGAGACCCGGTGAGGGATCCAAGGAGCTGCCGATGGAGCCAAGCTCCGTGGGAGAGCACCGTGGGCAGGATCCGCACGGCCCCTGCCAGCGGGACCTTCTCCCCCACGGCGAGGGGCCCACGCCGAGGCCGCGGCTGCCGCGGGCGGGCCGGGCGCTCGCTCGTCCCCCCACGCCGCTCCCCAGCGTGGCAGCAGCTCGTTTCCCAGGGAGAGGTGCCAGCAGCCGGGGAGGTGGGAGAGCTGGAGCACAGCTGCGCTCTCGGCAGCCCTCACACGGCGCCGGCACGGCCGGGTTGAGGCTGCACGGGGACATCCCCTCAGCCATCCAGGCAGACTGCACCTGAAGGGGACAGAAGGGATGCTCTGGGTGGAGCGCGGTGCCAGCTCGAGGGAGGTGACCGCACAAACCACCCCACAGGCTGCAGAGGGTCAGTCAGCAGAGCTTCCTTGCTATCCTGGCACGAGGGACAGGGGCAAAGCCTCCCCTCCACTCCCTGCCATTGAGGACATCTCAGGGCACTGGCTGCCCTGGAAGAGAGGCTGTTCCCTGTGGGATTCCCCCACAGTCAGCCTAGACCCCGATGGCTTTGCCCAGCCCTCACCATCACAGAGCTTGGAGCTGCTCCTTGAGACCTGGACACCACGGAGTGACCCCGAGGAGCCCTTGCAGCCCAGCAGGAGTGCAGGCACTGCTTGCGTTAGTGAGGACACCCTGCTTTACCACACACACCGTCCTGCCAGTCTGAGAAAGGAAGAGCCGTCCACCCAGGGAACGGTGGCAGCAGCACCTTCACACCTCTTGGCCTTGCCTGGAGAAGACACCAGTGCAAAGGCGGAGTTGTGAATCATTTTTACACATTAATGCAATTGTTTTTCCCAGGGAAGAAGGGGAAATAAGGGAGTATATGTATAAGGTCTTTAAACATCACATAATGGCTTCAGATTGAAAGGGAGTAACTTAAATTGGATTTTGGGAAGAAATTCTTCCCTGTGAGGGTGGTGAGGCCCTGGCACAGGGTGCCCAGAGAAGCTGTGGCTGCCCCTGGATCCCTGGAAGTGCCCAAGGCCAGGCTGGACGGGGCTTGGAGCACCCTGGGATGGTGGAAGGTGCCCCTGCCCATGGCAAGGGTGGAATGGATGGGCTTTAAGGTCCCTCCCAACCCAAACCATGCTGTGGTTCCATGTTTCTATGATAAATGAGCTCCAGGAGCCCTCCCTTTTCGGGCAGGATCTGGATGTGCCTGTTCCTGCCCTCCTGCCACGGATGGGAGCAGCTCTCCCTGGACCAAGTTCTCCAAGGATGTCCACTACAGCTGCCCTGCTCTCCCACGGCCGGGACGCCAGCCCAGCGTTCCGGTGGAAGGCTCATTAAGGAGGAGGCAGAGCTAAGTGACAAAGCAATCCAGCTTATCGAGGTCCAGCTCGGGGTTTGGGAGGAAATGCAGCCGCCAGAGCACATGCCAATATTGTTAATGCCTTTTGGGGCTGCATCTGAGGCTGGGTTTGTTTTGGCAGCTGCAAAGGCTGATATAAAAACATGTCCTTGCTGCACAGCCCGGTGGAGAGAGCCAAGGCTGCTGAGCAGGGCAGCTCAGGGATGCTCCAGCAGCAGAGCCCAAGCCTCACCTGGCAGGAATCCACCTGGCTCCAGCCAATCCGTTCACACCAACGGAGCAGCTGGACCCACTTTTGTTTGTTTGTTTGTTTGTTTGTTTGTTTGACATCTCCTTGGGGCTTCTCCTGCTGAATCTCCAGAACGATGGGGTTTAGATGCAGCAGTGCCACGTGGCTGTCGTCAAACCACGTCCTGCAGCACTTCAGCAAGGTGTGACGGGCTCTCCCAGAGCCAAACCTTCCTTGTAGCCTCAGGATGGCTTCCTCGGCTCGGATAGCCCCAAAACTCGGAAGGGACCAGGCAGTTCAGACAGTTCCAAGAGCAACAACTGGGAAGTGAGAGGTCTCTGTTTGTTCATCAGTCCTAAATCTCTGGCTGGAAAAGCCCTCTGAGATCACCGAGTCCAACCACTCCCCCAGCACTGCCAAGCCCATCACTAACCCCTGCCCCCCAGAGCC